>JAQGBU010000079.1:0-72380 GCA_034698605.1 Isotoma decorata
CGCAATGCGGCAAAATTTGCCGCATCGTGGACTACTATGCGGCCGCAATGCGGGAATGCGGCAACTAGCAAGTGTGGTAGGTAGTAGGCCTCTATATAGGTTTGATTGCAAATAATTTTTAATATCAATGGAACTCTCAAGGATAAATATTTCAGTTGACTGAGTTCATTTTCAACTTTTCCCTAAACAATACCATAATCAGTAAGTACTATAGCTCAAAGAGCTCAGAAATACATGAAATCTAAAAAGCAGTCTACCTATTGTTTAGCAAGGGGAGATCATGATCAGTGATCCTATCATCTAGTAATGTAATAATATGCTTTACGTATCTAGCTTGTTATTACTGTTAGTTAGCACATTATTTCAGTTTATTCACTAGATTTCAATAATATTTCCTTCTACATGAAGTGTTTTAGCTACTACATACATACAAATACTCGTAATTAGCTTTCCGACAAAATACGCCACAATACACAACATCCAGAGAGAGACTCAGGGCAACATAATTAATGCTTAGTTTGTAATTGATGCAGCTTTACCTTAAAATATAGAACGCTTGTATTTTTCAGACACAAATTTTAAATATTTCAAATTTATAGTGAATGAACGATACCAAATTTTGCTAATGTGAGAAATTTTAGTTCTATTTCGGATCTGTGTATAAAAATCAGAAGTCACCAGTAATACTAGACAATTTTACCTTAGCTCATTTCGAGCTTCAAACAACTAACCAAAACCGTGTGATTAAAATAAAATACATGAAAAAATAACAGAAAATCTATTGAATTTAAAAGCTTTATTTACTCAATCATATTTTTACTCCATTGTCTACCTGATTGATAGCATTGGAGGCTCTGTAAGCGTCAGATTTCTATTGCAAAATCATATATTTTATTAGCGAATGGATTCTCATACATACAACAGTAGAAGCATATAGCTAATAATAAGTCATCAAAGCAATTTTGCAATGTATAATATAAATAGCTAGAGTAAATTCATTCAACGCTTACAACTTTGGTTGTGGGTTGAGTGAGAGTAGTGAGGTTGGTTGAGTTGAGAGAGACAAAGTGTTGCAAAACACTTCAACCAAAGTGTTGGCTAATGTAAATTTCAATTTCTCTACATGTACATGCTAGGACGCACAAAGAGAGCTTAGCATTAAATATTCAAAAGCAACTTGGGTTTATCTTCAGAAGTAAGACACCAAACCAAAACTACATTGTAAAATTGTAATCTACAAAAGCTATTTATTATACCAAATACTATTTTGCAACTTAATGCTCATTATTTAGTCTAAGTGTATACGCCATCGCTTCTGGTTGCAAAACTTTACGCATCTCATCTGACCAGATAGAGCTAAAATGTTTTAAAACCACTCTCTCTGCAACTGCAGTTTTAGTTATCGAAATTTTCTTTTAAAAAACGCTTGGGATCTGGGAATCCCTACTGGTCTTTGAAATTTTTATTCAAAAGTACTAGTTTGTTGAAAAACTACGTTTGAACACAAAATGACTGCCTTGCCTTGTATCAAACAATTCCCAAGCCCACTGCAGTGCTAAAAACTTTTGTCAATTATTTATTAGGGTCGAACCATTTACTTGCTTCACTTTCCTGTAACAACTGCATTACTACATACTACATTGTAAAACCTCATGAAATAAATTACCTACCATTTGCCATCATTAATATCACAATGTGGATTCAACTCAAGAGCACTTAAAAAATCCCTGTCCTGGTTCCTTCTAACATAAGCTTGACTGTTGGAGTTAAAAAATCAATGAGGTTTATAGATACTAAAGACTATAAATTAATTATGAAATGTTATAAAACACACATAATCATAAAAATAATAGTAAACTTCGATGATAATCAGAAGAATAACATCAACATGAAATTGTCTAGTGCAAATTACTATCAACTAATAACTAGTTCAATTTGATAGTTGAGGACAGTTTTAACAATTGATGGACAATCAATGCATTATTAATTAGTAACATAATTAAGTACAAAACAAGACCTCCATGATAATTGAGTAAAGTTGCAGTGGTTGGGGTCATAGAGGAAAAATAAATTATGACACCGTAATGAAGTAATATTTACTGATCAACACCATAAGCCGATTCATTACACGGTCAAAACTTTTAACTTTACCCTTGGCCTCTGTTTAACATTGTACTACTTACTTTGCTATTACCATCACCATAATCATTACTACTAGCTACATGGACTGCTCGACTGCTTAAAAAATGAAACGAATGCATGATAATGATAATTGGTGAAAAATGCTTAGTTTATTGTTGTAATAATAAACCCACACTAATGCCTCTATGCTTTACCGTCTTTAGTTATTCCTAATTGTAACGAAAACTTTTATTGCAACAACACAGCTATATTTAACATGTAAATAAAAATAACAAGAGATGACTTTTACGATGACTGTGACTCTTGTGACTAGGCTATCAGCTAATCAGTTCAATATTCCTAACAGCAAAACGTAGATCTCAAAGCCAAAGCCAAGTTTATAGCAAAAACACTTTCCTGTGCAACTTGATTTAGCCCGAGCCAGGTATTATTCCAGGTGGGAGTTTTGTCCCCCCCCGGGCCAACCACTTGATCCGCCCGGCCCATCTTCGAACTCGATTCCTGATTTGGCTAAATACAAGTGTGGTCAAAATTTAATTTAAATCGGTTGAAGCATTCTTGAATTATCGTTAAACCGACAGACAGACCGACAGACATACCGGGCTCATAAGCCCTAGGCTCGGGCTTAAAATATACAATTTGCAATGTGGCCGAAGCAACCTTTATAACTAGAGTTTATATTGCAATATTATGTAATTTATCTTACTTCCATTTTGCATAACTTTCAAATTTTAAACTCCCAACGCAATTTAATTCTACTAAATCTGAGCAGTAGTAGTTAATTTTAGTGGTAGTTAGACTAGAACTTGAAATAAAATGTCAAAATCTTTCAGACGTCACATTATTCACAAGTCGCAACCCAAATTCGAGACTTTGTGTAACTAAACCTATTGTGCATTACTAATTAAATAAATGAAAACCAATGCTCCACGAAGTCATTTCTTTATTTTACGCTACGTATTGGTTCATTCTACATTATGTGTATGAATATAATACATAATATAATTAAACCGAATGTTTTAATCTAACCCAACGTACTCATTATTTGGCTTGGTAGCCTAGCCAAACAACTTTACATAAAAAATTAGTTTATTATCCGGCCATGACCCGCACATCACATCCTCAGGGAAGCATATCCTTGTTATACTTTGGTTTAAACTAAATCTTTTATTTCTACTTGTAAAGAAAAATGATCCATTTAATCCATCCTAGTTCAGTATGACACAGAAAGCTTTCTGGAATGTGAAAATATGTTACAAAATTCTGCAGGACTTGGTTTAGAGTGCATATTTTTCGATGTTTCTATTACTAAGGCTATTTCCAATTTTGATAGGGAATTTTACAGTCAAAAAGTAATATTTGTGCATTAAATATGAAGGGTTCGATGGTGGATCTCACAAAAATACAAACAAAAACAAAATCTGTCTTGGATCGTAAAAACAGAAAAAGGACTAAACAAGCAGATTATGCTTTCTTATCCTACGGAATAAATAATGATAATGTGTGTTTTTCAGAGCAGAATGAGGCCAAATTGGCATTTTTCCTGAAGTGTAAATATAAATATAAATACAAATCATTTCATAAGAGATCCTTTGTCACCAAGGTGGATCGGTTAAAATTAGGAACCTTTCTAATTTTCACCATGAAGTGCCAGTCGGTGACAAGGACGTGGCAAACTAATCAGTTATTTTGAGGCAATGCTTTGTCCTTTCACTCGTTAGTCTTATCTTAACTATCCTCTTCTTCTTGTTATGTTGGTAAATTACAAGTCAGGGCTTTCAACTCTATTATATCTAAATCTAAATCTGACCATTTCCCTTGAGGGTTGAGGGAAACATTTCAAACGGTTTCTAAACTTACGAAAGGATTTCTTAAATTTTACTACGCCTACGCAGATATTTCAAATTACGCATAATTCAAACGCACACCTAAAATTATCACCCTGCTCTCTTCTGATAAATCGTTATCAAAATCTACAATAGATGTCTAATAGAAAACTTACCATTTAAATTCAAACCTTCAAAAATGAAATATCTCATGAAAACAATTTATTCGGACTGGACTAATTTGCTTACTGGATTGTCATCACTTACCCCAAGTTCGAAAACCTTAGTTCAAACGGATAACTACGTTCATGAAATCTTCTTCATCCTGCCTTTCGAAACCCATATAATTCATTCTGTATAAAACATTGGCTAAAATGTAAACATCTACTAACATCTTGCTCCAGCAGGTCTTTAATCACCGGAACCTGCCAACCCACACCATACTTCCACTTCCACACGAACTTCTGTGGCAGAAGTCTATCCAAAAATTAAAAAACATATGCTTTCATACTCGGCTGAATACCACTTCAGCTTCTGCTGGTGCATCTGTATCGTCATCGACAGGTGTGCCTTGTTCTCTAACTTCAACTTTCAACCCTTTTCATATCACCACCTGCACCAGGAGTTCTTCGCGTAACGCATAAATCGCATCGATTAGGTGTGAATAATATACAGCAGGTAGAGAAAAAGAATGGTAGGCATTACTCAATATGAAAATGGTGCATCTAAATATTACATAGGGGCATGAAGATTACGTGTTTTGTAAAAAACGTCCCCATCATCTGCTGTAGTCACCTCCGGACTGTAAGGACTTCTAGGACTACAAGTACACCATCATCTCGACAAAGGCCAGCCTGTCTGACTCAATTCGAAGGTAATAACCCTCTGTTAAAACATTCTCAATACCAATTGGTTAGGCAACACAACAACTTGGGTTTTTCATATTTTAGAAACAAAGACGAGAGGGACTGAAATGAAACGGAACGTCCAATTTGTGTCGTGAGACAAACACGCGTTCTTGAGCCTAACAGAAGCGATTAGACTTAGATTCATCCACAGCATCCATCGGTGACCACCTGTCCATTTACTCTTGAACGCAAACAAGATCACATCGGGAGGTGCACTGTGGAAGCTATACTGGGGCCGTTTTTATAGTATTCCACCCTCGGTCATATTACATAATGAAATTTGAAGATGATAATAATAATCTCGTATTCTTATTGATATACGCATGAAGCAGCTGCTCTTTTAATTTTAACTCAAGATCATCTCGAGAGCAAACAAGTAGCAGCTGATTGAGAAACTACAGAAATATTATATTCGAAGATCAGCCAAGCAGACTACGTCAAGCTTGTCTTGCCGTTCCTTTGCAATCATCATTTATCGTATCGTGTGTCTTGGCACAGACTAAAGAAGAATTATGACGATGATAAATAAAGAAGATCACCTTTACAACTTTAATAAGACTAGCTTCGAGGTTCTGAACTCACCACACTACTATCGTGTTCATCATCATCATCAGCAACTTCCAAAATAAGGAAAGAAAAGAGCTACTTCTACTCTAGTACACATGCAACCTATCTTTTAAAATACTTAATATTTTTTGTGGCCTTCTAATATCTTTCATTACCACACACACCATCTTATAAGAAATGTCTACCCATTTCTTCGGCACAATACAGAGCAAACTCATGAGCATCCTTAGCCTTGCACTGGCATACCAGATTGGGTCACTTGACCCGGCCGACTGTCCACATCTCACATCTGCCTTTACATCCAGCATCTGGTTCCCTCACCATTATTGACATGACACAAAACTACACTAAGAAAGCAGTAGCATGTAGTTTAACCAATTTAATAAGAAACAGTCCCTATTTTTTGCTTCAGCTCATTTTGGGTTTTTCATCTATTTTTAAAGAAACTCTTGACTACTACTTTAATTTTTCTTCAAGAAAAGAAGGTTCAGACGAGGGGGCCATTTTCGATATTTGGTAACAATTAGAAAATAAAAACCTTCCACAGACTCCTTTCAATAAAAAGCTTAATCCGGCTTGTCTGCGTGGTGATAACCAACTAGGATTTCATTCTTATTCACTAGCCAAGGCTAAGTTGGACTAGTAGACATACAAAAGCTCTGATATTTTGAGTAAAGCCAGGTGAACCCTGGCTGACTCAAGAAATACTTATCATACAAAATACAAGGTGAAGCCGAATCAAGGTGAAAATACAAAAATGGATAAAGAATGAATGCTTAAATCTTAGAATCGTCTTATAAAACTATTTTCCCCTTTAAAACATCTTTTTTAAAGAATTGAATACAAGAAAAAAATCCCTTCCTACCTGGAATAAAATGAACGGACGGACAAAGAACAAATATGATTCATAAACTTACCAGACGACGCCAAACGCTCCATATCCAATAGGTCGATCTGGTTGAACATCCACAGGAGGTGAAGTGCGTTCTGGTGGGGAGTAAGAACTGCTTCCATTACTACTGATACTTCCAGATTTACTAGACGAAGACATAGTTTGCGAACCACTACTATTCGAATTGTGATGAAAATATGCTGCAGCCAAAACAGCTTGGTGATGATGATGTGTCACACCCATTGGGGGGGTAGGTCCTGCTAAAGTCGACATATTTCCAGAAGAAAAGGAACGCTCAGATTCCTTCAAAGCTTTTGACTTTTTCGGTGGTATTTTTACTTTTATGGTTTAAAATAATCACAACTGAAGAACTTCCACACTAGCTCAAGTAGTAATAAGTAAATGATGAGGTCCGATCACTGTAACAAATACAAAAGAAATAACTTGTTATCACAAATATGCATTTTGACAAATTATCCCCCAGATTCACACCACACACCACACTTGGCAAATAGTAACTGCTGCTACTACCAAGACCAAAAGAACTAAATTATTTCAGGAGCACTTTTTAACTAAAATTAGCTCAATATAATCTCATAGGGATAGACACCAACCAATGTAAAATGAACTAATAAAGTCACTAAGAATTATTCCAACCCGGCCATACCAATAATAACTCATTAGGCCAAGTCATATAAAATCTAACTGGTTGGCTTTAGTTGTCCCAGACATAAGAGAGAGAATAGAATGCAAAATTGCAGAAATAATGTAACGAGTAAATGGCAAAAATGCTCACTTCCCTTGCTCAAAAGTGCTCATTACACATTCCAATGTCATCATTCATGACACTGGCCAAGGTAACCTCAAGTACGAATTTTAGAGCTGCCAAGGTGTGTGCACAATGCTAATCTCATTACCACTTTATTCCTTTATTAACTAACTGACTTACTACTACTATATTCTCTTGAGCATTTTGCAAGTTGCACTCACTCCTTGCAATCCTAGTTATTTTAAAATGAATATTCTAAACTCTTCCTTTAGCCATTCAAGACATAGATGCCTAAGTATTATGAAGATCATTCTCTACGTCATGAATGACTCGAAGTCATCAATGATCAATAACAATATTATTGATAGGGAACCTCTTGTCTACGCAAATCCCCTTTCTGTTCTCTAAAGTCATTTCAAAGAGTTACAAACTCTATCCAAAATTATAACTTCCAAGATAACTTCCAAGATCTCTTTCTATTTATGATTTATGGCTTTAGACAATCCCCACTGATTTACAAGTAAATTGCCCCCGTTCTAAAGAAAGATGCTATTATGCTATTGCTCTTTATGATGGTATACCATGACAATTGTGTTTTTATTACAGTGAAAAAACAAAAATTACCTAAAATTCCTTATCAATATTTCTGGACACTGGACATAATTAATTACCACAGAAAACAAAGAGACGCACAGAAAGAAACACAAACAGTATAATTTAATGATGATAAAAGAACATGAGAAGCCAGAGTACTAGAAATTGCCACAATCCAATAGAACTGGGAGAGTATCATGTAGTAGGTCCAATCTCCCTCGAAGTTAAGACCAAACTGACTTGAAAGCCCAACCACGTGGAGCCTCTTATTAAAGCCGTGATGACCACTACTACTGGTATCGGTATGGCTAAAAGCTCGCTAAACCCAATGTTGCCCTGCAAGGCAACGCCCGTAAGTACTGCAGTGAACAAAACAGCTTGGCTAAACCTACCCACTTCACTCTATTATACATGAATGATAATTGATAAATCTACATGTGAAATAATAATAGCACACAAATTGTCCTACCTCTAAATTGAAGCACAACTAAAGATAACTTATAGCATTTTGTTTTAACCTAAAAGACATTGTATTAAGTAAGTCTAATGACAAGAGTGGACTTTTAGCATATTAAATCTATAAAAATCTATGTATAAGCGTCACTTATCTATAGGATTTCTTAAGCCTCGCATCGCATGTCTATAATAGAGTTCCCATTGCATTGCTATTATTCATAAGTCGGATGGATTGGATAAGACTGACAATCTTTTGTTAACTACTTGTAAAAGACGGTAGCCTGATTTAAGCGATTGTTGGTGGTAGGTGAAGGGGAAATGTGGTTTGCGATTTGCATCAATTAATACCAATGCCACTTTGCTTATAGCTTGGGTTTAATATTATCAAACGAAAAGGATATCCCAAGTTTGGCCAGACAAGACTATAAATGAAATGCAAGTGTCTTCCAGTTATTCCGCTATTCTTACGCATTATAAATAATATAAGGTATGGATGTAGAGTAGAGGACGTACAGGATAAGTATTTTTCTCGATTTTTTGCAATGGATGTCCATCTCAATAGTCCAGTATTTAACCCTTTCTGCCCTTTATAAAAAAAACTCTCCAGAATTACTAGTTGCAGGAGTAGACTGCTGTGTGTGTAGTTTGAGCAGTTTTGGAGCTTTTTTATACAATTATCAAAGGATCTGACGTCAAACTAGTGGATATTTAATATACAAATGTATAATAATAATACGTCTCACTGAGCTTTTATCAAGCTGGTATGGACGGGGGTTTTGCTGCCTTATATGAGCAACCACCACCACCTTCATCAATTGATGCAAATGGTAATCTTTATATAAACTTAATAATATTCATGGAAAAACTCGAGCACTATCCAGCCAGACAGAGATGAAAAGAGTCATCATAAGAAACTTTATCGGAAAACAGGACTTACTTCCATACCAGAAGCAATATTATTAAACCTACTTTGTTTTGTAACATCATCAAATCATCATTAACTTCAGCCATACTGCAGTTCACTCACTAGTTACTACATGGCTCTTTTGACTTACGTTAAACTTATCCATCCATAATGCATACTGATTAAGACGAGGAATGAAACATTGCTTAGATACTGTCTACAATTTGCTAAGTATTAATATAAAATCAAATTATCTATCAAAAAGATCCCTAACCCAATTTATGCAAATGATCCGCTGGGTATAAAGAGAGCTAAATCATTTGTGCCTGTGCATTTGTTTATCATCTACCAGAAAGTAATTACGATTACTATCAAATATTCTACTCCTATCAAATGGACATAGGCTTTACATGCTACTTGAATATAAAAAACCTAAAACGCTTCACGAATCTCTATATAAAAAAATCCATGCAATTCAACCAACTAAAAAACCTTCAAAAGTCTCTTAATACCCAGACACTTTATAAATTCTTTCTAAATGAATTAAGGCATTTCTATTTGACTCTTTAATCGTTTCATTAACAGATTAAAACTGTCTTCGGTTTTTTTAAATAGGAATTAAAATCTAAAGTATATATCTCATACTATTCTAACTGTTGATAAATCAGCCTATATAGAACAGTTAATAAGAATCCATTACTACCAGGCTAGACACATTATTAGAGTTATCATGAATCTTAAAAATGGGATGATCTTGCAGATCCTTGCATCTATCTACTTTTTGGTATCAAAAAATGAATGTCACGACAGACACGACGACTTCAACTAAATCTCAAATACCATGTTAATGTCGGTGTCAAGAGTTGGTCCGTTGATCTTCTTCATTCATTCGACATTCATGATTCATTCATATAGCCCAAACCCTTTTAGCATAATTCATACTTCTTTACTAAACGAAACGACTCATAATTTTTTAGCTAACTAAGCCAAAGGCAAAAAGGACTACGAGAGAACAGCACTCATATATTTAGAAAAACATAACAGTACGCAATATAAAATAGGATACACCAATATATACATTCATTTATCCACCTTCAGCCTCTGACCTCAATTAAACAACCTCAGTCAATACTTTACACAAGCACCATACCAGTATGATTCTATCAAATCTCTACAACTCACAATATCATGCTTACATGCATTAAGCTTTACAAAAGAATTACTTCCCTTTATACTAACACTATGCTCTTAGCTAATTTAATAGTTCAAATAATAAAAAACATACGAAACAAAAATCTAAACGTAAGTTATAGTTAACTAAAACGTATGTAGGCCATCTAGTTTATAATCCTATTGTACAACCTGTATTCATACGTTATGAATGGACCTATTTATTATATTTACAACTAAAGAGACTAAAAACTTTACTGTACACTACCGGCTTCCTCTTCGTCTTTCGCAAATAGTCAGAATTGCAAAAAATGACTAACTTGTAGAAGCATTAGCTACAAATATGAAAGTTAGCATATCGAGTACTTTTAGCTCAACTAACCTACCTTCATATTATTCAAGAAAAAGTACAACACTTGAAATAGGACAGGAAAAGGATAAGAGACATGTTACTCCTTTCCTATTCTTCTAATTATTCATATTATTATTGTGAATTGCACGCAGATATATGAAACAGGATATTTGACGAACTTGCAGAATATTCTTGCAAACTATTATAATAATAATGAGTATATAAATGTAGGCAAGAAGGTACACAGGTTTCATGCACTTAATAATTTTCAAGTCTGTCTCATTTCCGTGAATTTACTGAATTTTCTATTTTCAAGCCCCCTTTTCAAAACCACGGTATTGAATACACAGTCTAGCATTTATTCCTTTTGTTTCATGAGCAAAAAAGAAACCGTAGGCATTGTAAATTTCAGCAAAAATTATTTTAAACGTAGGGTGAAACCGTGTCACCAAAAATGTTGTGCAAAAACGTGTGAAGCTCTAATTCTGCAAAAAATTGCAAAAACCTCTACAAATCTAATGGGAAACGTTTTTCAGTATGTTTGAGTCTTACAAAAGTTAACTCAGTAGATTTCTTTTGTTGCATATAGACAGGAAATGCTCGACGCATAACCCATTTTCTAACCCGTTTTTTGTTGATTTTATTTCTCATTACATTTCATGATTTAAGAATATTTTATTTAAAAAATCTTCACGCTACTGCGCCAATAAGCAAATACAATATCTAAATCATCATTAGCATTGTAAATTACTAAAATTTGAGAGATGGAAAATAGAAATCAACAAACTGGCTTGAATTTACTCAACGAGATGGTTTAACTGTAAAACACTAGATAATTTTCCAAAATGAAATAATAAAATGAACTATTATAGCGGAAATTACTCTTGAATTAGTTCCAGCGTGCTAAACTCATTATTCTCCTGTTCTCAGTATTTCTCAGTGATCTCTTTAAATCAGATACATACAGGGATTAGCCTATTTGTTTAAAATTAAAGTCACCCTAATAAACATTGGGGATTTAAATACCTTACTTTCATTTAACCTTGAACACAGTTTGTCGGACAGCCATGTCAAAAAAACCAATTCAACTCATAAGTTTTTGTATTACTACAACAGAATTTCAAAAGAATCGCAATTAATCTGCGAACTTAACTTTTTAATCTGGAAACAGAAATGAACCTCTCCACAAGAAATTTATCAAAATCATCGTCATTCAATAATAGATGTAAGAAAAATGTTTGCACAAAACTAAAATGGTGTGACCTCTTAATTAAAGGTCAGCTTATCGGCCCTAAAAATACTAGTTCTAAATAACACTAAGAAATGACCTAAGCACTTGGATTTATACTCTATACCACCGTCTAATTTATTATTATTAGATAGGTGCCATCCTATGCATGCCTACTTATTTTTTTTAGACATTCTTACCTGACTCTAAAAGCTTCTTGTAAAGTATAAACGAAGCCAAAAACTGTCACAAAAATGAACGCATTTAACAATCAACAGCGAAATCACATGTTGCCCTCGTTTTGTTTATTTGCATGTCCAAACATTGTTCGACATCAATTTATTTATTTTGCATACTTACTTTATCCTGTACTGTCAATGGCAATCGTTTTCAAACAATACAATCTACACAAGAAATGTTTAAGGCTATTACCATCGATCATTTCTTGCATACACCTTTCTTGCATAGACATTCTACTTCAACCCAAAATCCTTAGTCCTAACTAACCCTTTCCCAGATGTGGCTGGGCTGCATGATGATGATTAGTATCAAACAGGTAAATCTCTACGAGTGTATAAAATCTGAAATCCGTACTAAAATTCTGAATCCCCTATGATCTGTCTGTGATTTTAAAGTCACACCTTACACAAACATATTACAACCAATATAAACATCCTAAATTAAATTGCAAACCCAACATACCAAACCTAACCTTGTGTAATGTAGGCATACTTCAAATGCTCAAATTCCTAACCTCCTATTTATATCAATACTAAAAGACTTGCTTGCACCACGACGAAACTGAATGAGTGATACTATGTGTATGGAAAGCCTGAATATTAAGCTGAATTACTTTGGCAGATTTTTATCTGAATCAGAATCAATATCACAATACCATCAAATGGCTCACTTTGTCGTCATCTGAATCATTGGATAAAATATGTTGACAGCAAATGCGTTTTTGGTATACTTTTCACACGTACTAACCACGATTGGTACAACAACGTAGGTTTTGCCTATGATCAATTCCTACTTTGTCTCTGTAGCGTTATGTACTTCATCACTTCCAAAATACAGATCATGGTTTTTTTTACAGTCGATACGGTACTATTTACTTGTCTTTCATTTTTCCGACCTTCTCTCTTCATCATTCAAAACCATTTAGACATGATTAAAAGGTTAGACAGCAAACATGATAAGAAAGTAAAGTACAACAAGAGTTAATGTATGTTAATTCTGTTTAACAAGTATATTGGCACGTTATTACGCTGCTATATTCATATTCTAGTGATAGGATAACCATCCATCTTGGTGTACCGGAGCGGAGACATGTATATAGAATTTTGGATCCTGGTCTTGTATCCCGGCTTTTACTTATGGAAACTGTTTTTTTTAATATTTAAAATTACATATATATATATCATATAAAATATAATAAAAAACGAAACCAGGCAGCCGAAACGTGCCCCAATTTTATCATCTGGATTGTGGATTGATGGTCACCCTACCCAGTGATAATAAAGAAAATCTTCCCGGCTCTGATTACTGTTTGCGTCAGTGTCACTAATAAAACGCTTTACTGGATTTCGTACAAATTATTCAGCTTAAGTTTGTTCTGATTTGATTTACCTTATTTTTTTCGGAGGATAACTATAAGCCAAGAGTTCCTTCTCAGGGCTTTATTCGCCAATTATAAAGAAGAAATCTTTCTGTGCTTTGTTGTTGTAGTTCTTACTCAGAATTTACCCAAGTGCAAGTATGACCATCGTAAAGAAACCCTTTCTTTCTAAAAAAACAAAGTTATCCTTTACGCAAACAAGTTACACATGCAAACAAGACATTTGTCCCGAAAGAACGGTTTCATATGTCAACTCACTACAAACACATTCTAAAGTACATTTCTAGAACATAGTAATTATAAAATTCCTTTCAATTGACTTTTCACACGATGAAGCTAAAACATCACATCAAAATAAATACACTGTCCTAAAGAAATGAGACAAAAAGAGATACAAAAGATTAGATTTAGCTGGCTTGACCACACTTCTTCTAAATGCAGATTTTCCTATACTCGATTATAAAACTAATAGTCCTTCCTAAGAACTCCAGTAAATCTTTGTGTTGAATTCGGTTAGACTATCTTAAAAATAACATTACCAACCACCATCCCTCTCCAAGTCTAAAAAGTTCTATTCAAGTTTAACTTAACACAATTTTTTTCAACTCAGCACAAAGAACTTCAGAATGGAATTTGAGTTTTTTTCGGTAGCTTGAAGTACAAAGTACAATATAAACTTTCAACAATATTAAAAGTATTTCATGTGTATGTTGGATAGAAAAAGTGCGTGGTAATCTGGTAGTAGTAATGGTGAGTTGGGAATAAAAATGCTTGGCTGGTTTGTTAAAATTCACAATAGAATAGAGCCAACACTTACATCTCCTATGTCTCTCTTAAATTTTTTTCAAATTCTGAAATCTTCATGTAGTCTCGGAAGGTTTTTGTAACTTTCTACTTTCCACAAATCATAAGATATTCTTAACTTACACCACACACACGAAGCAGCAATATTTGGTTAAAATATGTTAAAACAACCCATTTACATTTCTATAAAACATTACTATAATTAAACAAAGAAGAAAGCTAATTAATGTTTTTCATTACCTCGGTGTATGATTTTTTGATGACATTAACAAGAAATCCTCCAATTTTAAGAAACAAAAATTCCACGCTCTTTCCTCCGGATTTTCCAATATTCACAGGTAATTTTAATTGGCAATAGAACTTAACCCTGTGTTGGTAGTTACCACTGTGTAGTAATAATTATCAACTAAAGTTTATTACTTTGGTTTTTTCCTAATTCTTAATAGCGTACAAAAAATGACTTCTAGTTGTTCTGCGAGAATATTACTTTAAAGTAATTATAAAATCTAAAAATTGTTGGACCACTTCAACTTTCAGTCAACAATTCCTATCATATACATTCATTAGTGAAATTTACTATAGAAAATTGTAGCTTGAGTTGGTTAAAGCAAAATCATTTCATTTCCTCATTTCACACACAAGTTGCTTTCAACTAAATTGCTTGCCTTGCTCTAAGCTATTAAATTAAACTATTATTTATCAAGTATTACTATGAGGTAAAGTGATATGAATAATACCCAAATCCAAACTTCCGTGGACAACTGCTACTTCTTAATGCTAACAACAAATATTTTATAATAATTTGCTTATTTTTATGTGCTAAACCAATTGACTGAATGAGACTATAAGCTTGACTGACTCATTTTCAGTGATTTTGATAGAAATTAAATTACTATTAAAATGTAAAAGGAAATAATTTCTGATCGTTGTAATAAGAATTTTATTGGCAATTTTAGCCCTGACGTCCACTCACTTACTCATATACTATGCTACTACTGAACTTCCCAAGTAGCCGTCTAGGATTTAACATGACATTACAGACTTAATACTAAACCTTTAACTAAATCTGATACAATTATCGTTATTTGTAAACATTAGCTAAGTATAACACACTTCTCCTGTGGAATAGAACATCCAACTCCAATAAGATATGTTTTTTATAATTCTTTCAATATATTCTTTTAATAAGCACACGAACCATTCATATTATTTCAATAAGGATAATAAAATGAGACACCATACACAACTTATATATAATATGAACTTGGATCAGAACAATTATACACTCGATTAGCAGCACTAGGTTATTTAAGCTAGCTTGAGTATCAATGTCTCGTCAATGATGGTGGTCCCAATAATAATAGCTTTATCAATAAAACACTTAATGTTTAAGTATAATATTAAAGTTTTTTATGAGTTTTTCTTAAGATAACCTTTAAACTTCTTTCAGCCTTTGGTTTTTTTATATTCTCAAACAGAGAAGTAAACACTATTACCACAGATGAAAATTGGACAAATCTTTCTGAAAAAAAAAAGTTTTGCAGTAATTTTTCTCCAATTTGTTAATTTCTTTTTATGAGTATAATGTTAATATTAGATCTAACTCTTAATGCCTTTTTAGGTGTTTTCTTATAATTGAGTAGTAAATGGCAGTGCAATATAAAGAGATAGAGAGGTAGAGAGAGATCTCAAAATAATAATAATAATATTAACTAGAGTGACTGCACGGAAGTTTGCTTAAAGGTTGAAGCTTAGAGTTGAACTAACGCGAGAGTTGTTCCACAGTCGCTTTCTCAAGCCCAAAGCTTTTTTATCATGTACATTTGAACATGATGATCATGGCCCTATACAACTTTGTAAAGCTTTGTAACGTTGTAACTACTATGAAGCGATGTGAATATCTCTGTGAATGAGTATAGATAATCATATTTTTCATTTTATCATGAGAACAGTCACCCCCTACAATACTTGACGAGAGTACATTGCATTTTCCATTAGAAATGCAGTAGTGTGTATAATAAGAGATATAGTAAAAAGTAGACAACCTTTGGTTCAGTTCAGATGCAGTGGTGTCTGTACATAAAGTTAGAAATCTGTTGGGGATGTAATATGTGTGTTGCAAAGTTACTAAGAAAAAGCCCCATAACACTAGACGCTAATAATTTCCCCTATTCAAAGACTGGTTACTCTTCTATGGGGCTGTTCAAGCGTTGTGTGCTCTCTTGGTCCAAGTAAATTCGAAAATAGTCCTTTATTCTTAAAAGGGTCGCAATTTACTCGAAACTGCAGACAACATTTTTTGGGTAAGGTTAAACTTCTTTTTGGGTACTTAAGGGTTTTCGCTATTGTGCATTGTAAAGTGAAGCCCTTTATAAACTCTCAAGCTTATCCAATATTACTTTGTAAAAACTCTGTCAGGCTTGAATGGAAGGGATGAAATTTTGAAGAAAACTGTTTTTATCAAAAGCTTACGTCTTGGGTTTGCTAGATGAGTATTCTGTGTCAATAGTTTGTCTTTACCAAACATCAAGATATACCTTATCCTGTGCTACTAAATCCATCCGGTTGAAGAAACTCAAAATGCTCCCTATTTTTCAATAGTTAGGCCTAATTTAGACAAAAATATTTTCAGGAATTATGAATAAAGGTAAACTGGTCCTGTTCAGGCTTTATATATAAATTGCTATGAGATTTCATTGCATTATAATGATATGGCATGCATGGCATTAGCTAAACACTTACATAGCTAGCATCCTTCAACTATTACAAAGTAACAATGCAACAAAGGAATCAAGAGAACCCCACATCCATCCCCATCTCATCAGTTGGATCATTCAGTACTTTTGATATCCCCCCTCGAGGACGTACTTTAATATCTGTATGATCCATCCCCTTGATAGAGTAAAAACGCGTAAATGTTGATATTGCCTGAAACTCGTCCACACTACCAGACAACTATGCATGCAATTGCATTGCCATTGCCTTGCAGATGTAAGTATTAACAAGGAGTCTGAATTGAAGATAAAAACCATTTTTCCCTAAAGTGCAAGTGGCCAAGCACCTCTCTATCTTCCTACCCGACTTGTATTCCCAGCTATCGAATCCTGACCCAAAATGCCAATAATATAAAAAATAGATTGATATGTACAACTTTCTATATCAAATTATATAATGTTGAGAAGCCTGATTCCAATTTCCAGTCTGTCTGGATCATCCTTCGCAGCAACAACTTCTACAACAAAGAACTATAACTACAAGCAAAATAAAGTAAATCGTTATTAACAAACTTTTCTACCCTTGTTGTCTCACGAAGGGCAAACCGGTGAAGAGATTCAATATTAGTTGCCCCCATATAGCGATGTCCCATGTCCCTAGATAAAATTACTAACCACTCTGGTCACTCACTTGCAATATACACAGTATGAAATAAAACTAAACAACTATCCTCATTTTTATTAAAAATCTGGTACTTACCCCTCCTAGGAGACACTTTTATCCTTTATTATCACCAATAAATTTATATGATTTCAATCCTTATGCTGAACTCAGAACTCATACATTGCGTAAAATCCCGTTATGCTAGTTGTCCCAGTTTCGATTATGAAATCATATTATACTATATAACTAATAAATGTTTCCCATTGACTAAAATATAATGCAATAGATTTAACAACATTCTCGGTTCTTTTCAATATTTCAAACGAATAAAATGATCCAGTCCCCTCTCCTGTCCCTCTGCACTATCGTACTATTTGTATACCATTCAATTCCACATTGAGAGTATTACTACTGAATTCAGGTTATATAATACAGGAATACCATCAATCACCCGGTAAAAAAGTCAACCGGCCTGTCCAGTCTCAAGCCAAGCTAAATATCGTATAGAGTAGCTTATAAATGAGTCGATCTGTCAGACTGGAAATAAGTCTTTAACTAATAATAGGAATATAGGGAAATATATACAGATAGTAATATGATAAGCCAACCTTGGGAAAATAAATGAAGGAGAAATATGTCATCACGGCCAAGTGGTTATTAGTCCAAGATCAAATCCGATATCCGAGTTAATAAATACATTACTTCTTGTGACTTGACTAGAACCCGAGTTTAAGCATCTAATAGAATATAGATTTAATTTCAGTTTCTCTAACAGAAAACCCCCCACGTACAAAAATTCTTCTATTAAAATGAATAGAGAAATCCGCTCGACCGAAAACCGAGAGAGTGTAAGGATCGGCAGAGTTAACATAATAAAACTAAAAAGAAAACCTTTTTGCTCCTGTTGGATTTCATTAGTTGAGTAAATCACCCTCATCGTCGGTTCGGTTTTTCCTGAACTGAACAATCTCTTGGATTTGGGGCTCGGCTTGAACCAAGTGTGATGTATAGGAAGGACGGGAGCAAAAGCGATAGAAAAATAGTATAAAGTACGACATATTATTATCAGAGAGCGGAAAGGGCTTCCCTCGTCTCCCTGTCACTAAAAACTAAACTAAAACCCAACTAACTAACTAATAGGGCAAAAAGGGTGAGTTTCACAGAACAGAGCTGAGTGAGGCAAAGCAAAGGCACAACCTAATCTTAGACTTAGAAATCTCATAATGTAACTTATCATTGGAGTGAGTGAGTGAGTGAGTGAGAAACCCTCATCTCAACCTTGTAGGCTATCATCTATATGGTCTTAAGAATCCGTAAATATATCGACATTTAAGTTCTAACATGGAACAACTACCCCTACTCCTTATTTCGTCTGCCATGTGCATTCCAAATGCTTTAATCTTTAGAATTATTCTATTAACTTACACCCACCAAGCATTAAATGAAACTCGGGGTAAAAGTAACTTTTATAGAATAGACAGATGAGGAGAGGAAATACCGATTTTGATGTAGTCGTTTTAAAATTACTTTTTTGTATTGACGATTTTAGATCATGTTCACAAATTTTGTTGGAGACGTTTGATTATCTATGGAAAATTATAAGCTGCGAGATAATTGATTGAGGTAAAATTTTTAAAAAATTACCATACCCAAAGGCGACTGATCTGTTAATTGTTAAATTAAAAGCCAATACGTCCTTGATCGTTAGTCAACGTATGTTTAATAAGACAGAATGATAAGCAAATGTCTAATGAACTCTTTATCGAGATGTGTAAAAGGGCCTATCTGATTTTAATAATTCGTTTGTTCTAGGTGGTATATAACAAGTAGGGATTCTTTTAATATAACAGGTACCTTATTAATGTAGGAATTTCTTCTATCCGTCACATACCTAATAAAATTCATATTTCATATGCTTCATAAAAGAAGGCACCTAGCAAAAAATTATAAGTACTGCTCGGCAAATACTTCTACCTAGATGAAATATGCAGTATTATGCAGCACCAGCCCTTTCTCTATCCCAGAGATCTAGGGACTTGAGAGTCTTGAGATCGGGTAGAGGAGACTGACACTAAAATCTCATTTTTTATCCCAAGGTAGGAAGGGGTAGTACAACAACAGAAATCAGAATACACCGACACACAGACAAAGAAAATACCTTTGACCCATCTTGTAAATCCTCATATGCACCTTTAAACATATTTATCTCTCTGTTCGGATGATTCAGTTCCTTTTAAAAACCATCTCGTAATCACTTTCACAGTAAAAAAACAACAAAGGTAAGGTAAGGATTGAATAATGCTTAACTTAGCATCTGCATCTTCGTACTCTAACCAAACCCAAGGAAATTTATAAGAAAAGTTGCATACAAAAGCATCATCGAGTAAATCGTCAGGCCTTTAGTAACGCTTTCTTAGTTTGGTGAATAGACAGGTAGGTAGGGTAACTTCAATAACCTTGTTATTTGAGAGCTCTTATTAAGACTAACCAGCCTTGATTTACAAAATAGAAAAACTAAACTGAGGCTCAAGACAAGACAGGATGAAGGGCTCCTAAGTTGCTTTTTCAACCTTGTTACTTCTTTGAAACTTTAAAAAACTCCAGTCTCAACATTCGACAAGATAGAGGAGAGAACAAAGAAAATCAGGCACACAACATCACCCCAGCGCTACTACTGCCATCAACCTTTTTGTAATAATCACAATAATAATGCTAGCATACCATGTCTTGTCATAATATAAATGCTACTTCCACCTACCCCTTGCACCAACAGAACTTCTTTATCCTGATGCCTTTTTACTTCTGAGTCTGAGAGATTTTTCTTCTCTACTTTTATGCTACGTGGAAAATAAAAAACTTTCAAAAAGAATGCACTACTTACATTTAGGTTGCTCGGATTTTGTGAACTTTTAAAATACAAAGTCTTTTACTGAACATTAGAGAAACTATGGGTAAAAACGATGGATGCGATACATCTCCATGGAATTAGGATGAAAACCCTATGGAAGTAACGCTGGCTTTTGAAGAATAGTTTAAAGAATAAGACCAAAAAGTAAGGATTTAAGAGCCGGAGGAGTAAGATCATGTCATGCACAGCCTATACCAATCTAAGACTATAATAATAAAATATCTCAGACTCACGAACAACAGTACGATACTACACAATGTCCATGTAAGTCGGTCGTCCTCTAGTCAGTAGTAGGTTGTTCGAAGAACCAAAAGAAGTCAGGGTATAAAAACGAAGAAATATTTTTTTAGTATTTAGAATTTTTATGCCCTCAAGATGTTAAATTCTTTTCAGCCAAGAGAAGGAAGAAGTTAACCCTAAAAAGCACCTTTAAAAATTTGAATCACAGATTTCAACCACTTTCACGCATCTCATTTCATACTTGATAATTTCTTAGAAGCATAGCAAGTAGCAGTTGCTTCATTCTTTACTTAGCTTTTAACAACTGCTGGATTTTATAAGCTATTTCTCAGCTGGATAAAAACAGAATTCGTTATGACAAGGAACAACTATCTTGTTATTATTAATAAAAAAAAATAATCTTAACCACACAAAGTTTTGCATTGTAAACATTTTGACTTCTTAGGGCTTATCGTTTCGTTTACCCTTTAAAATATCAAAAAATCCCTTGAAGTATCCGAAAAACAAGAAAGGAAAGGCAAAAACACTAGGAATTTTTTTACTGTTAGTTCAACAGGAAAACTTTCTACCACCTACGAACTAGTTTAGCATTAATGTATCAAAACTTATCTAGATTCCAGAGAATTCAGCTTCCTTTAGAAAGCCTTACACTGGGTCCTTGACACATATTTATGACATTTTTTGAACATTGTAACCATTAATAGTAATTTTAAAAAAGTCATGAATCTTCCCTGAGGGTCTTGTAAAAATTATGTTTAAGAATGGACAGCAACAACATTAGCCCTGTACGATTCCTCATTTGCTTATTTACCGTAGTCAACATTTGTAGTCGACAATACCTGTATTGAAATCATTCTTATTTATATATTCGATTTTACATTATTTTATTCAGAAAAGACCAACCAGGTAGGCCGACTTTGTTCCGAAATCTTCTTTCGAAATGAAGAACCTCTAACTATCAGAGTCATCAAAGGTCACGTTGCACTGAATCAATAATAACCAAAAATGAACATAAGCCTCCGCTTAAGAGTCATTCATGACTTACTTGACCTCAAATCCTAACCAAAACCTGACTGGATGTAATTAAATACCAATCCAAATTCCTTTCCTCTCTGACTCCTATATATATCTAGACATTTCATCAAAATCGGTATTAGTTCTCACCCAATTTAATAGACTTTAGTGTGGTTGACAGTTTCAGCAACAGTGAAGCTTTTGTGATACTCATGATAACGGTTCTTGGTAGCGAATAGAAATGTCTTAAAGTACCACTTGACGTACAAATAAAACGAAGCCCTTACCGCCCTAATTACATCAAACCAACCGAACCTCTGAGCACCACACATATCCTACAAATTGAAGTGATAAAACCTTACAATCTACACAATTAACTTCGTATATTCATTTTAAAATTTGGAATAGTAGAATAACAAACGTCTCAGTTTAATAAGAGTATCACGTATCACACTGAGCCAATTTTCAAGAAAAAAATTTGGTACTATTTTAGCCGTACAATTATACGTCCTTAATGAGCGGTAGATAAGTGATGCGACTAAAAATAAGCCATAACCTTGTGTTTCAAATTACAAAGACAGGAAAGAACAATTTCTGAGACGACGAAAATAGCTCACCATCCACAGTAAATTACTGAATCCCCTACAGATTTCTTACATAAGTAGGCGGGCATCGTAGGAAGGTACCTTATACCTGTTACCCGAAAAAAGATCAAATTAATTTTCAAAGAACTACGGAT
The DNA here is from genome assembly GCA_034698605.1 of Isotoma decorata. Taxonomy (NCBI): domain Eukaryota; kingdom Metazoa; phylum Arthropoda; class Collembola; order Entomobryomorpha; family Isotomidae; genus Isotoma; species Isotoma decorata. The sequence continues at coordinate 22,510 of JAQGBU010000079.1, forward strand.
GACGAATGATGATGCATGAAACAGTTAGAGGTAACTTCAATCTAAAACTTAAATGCACCGGTACCATACCGGGTAGCCTATACAATACACAACAATAATGAACAAAGGCTTTTCTTCCTATCACGAATGCACTCTGCATAAAGTTTCACATTAAAAAATTCACCACAAAAAAGATTTTATTTTCAGACAAGACAGACAGCGAAAGATGATAATAATGAAGATGATGACGAAGACAGTGATGAAGTAGGTACATTGGATTTCAATTTTTTTCATCATTATAAGTTTTCAGTATCAGCATCTTGGCAAAAACTATAATAACATGTTGAAACATTTAGCATGCTGGTTACACATTTTAATACAAAAAAATAGTATCGTGTCTCCTAAAATCCAACATCAGCTGACTACCTGAACCTATTTCCGCTGACTTTTCACCTACCTAAAATATTATTAGGTCATGCAGAATCTCTCTATATATCTGTTACGTTACCCGGGATTTATCATCGCCAAATATGGCCATCGTAAGCGTCTTCACACCATACTGCATGATATTGCCACCACCCAGGCGACAAAATGCTAATCTAACAATTGTAAGTTGAGATGAGTATTGCAGTATGGTGGTACCGTATGCCTTAAGAGTATATTTATTATTATTATCCTCTCTCTCAGCACCCATAAGCTTACTCATCTCCTTTGAATTCAAATTTCAATATTGCAAGGAAAGAACAAAAGGATTTTTTGGAGATGGGTTAAGTTTCAAGCAAACTCTGACATGAAATTCAGTAAAATTACTGCCGATGTCTTGTAAAACCTTTCATACTAACGGGGTTCTCCGCACTCGTTTAGTTGTTAAAACTAAAACTAGTGAGAAACATGAACTAAGGATGTACCCAAATGCAAGAATTTAATTACAATTAACATGTTAATACTTACTTTTAATTCAATATAACTTAATTTCCTTTTTATTCAATGTCTGCAGACTTCCACGCTTAATTAGAGTACTAATTACAAAATCTAACGCTTTTCTAGCAAACAAAAATCATTTGAAGTCCAAATCATGGCCATAGAAATTAATCCGAATCTCCATTGTTTCTTTTAAGTATCATAACCCGTCTAACATGAGGATCAAACATAAGCCCTCAAAGGCTTCAAAATTCCATGATTCCATGATCTCTGAAGACAGTTCCGTCACATATATATAGGGTTTCGGACATAATGGTCTCCACAATTCTTTTTTTGTCATTTACTTAGCATCTGCATAAGACCATTCTGTCCTCAGACCATTTTGTCCTCAGACCATTTTGTCTAGATTTCTGAGACCATTCTGTGGAGACCATTTTGTGGAGACCCTTGTCTCCACAAAATGGGTCTAGGACCATGTCCTAGACCCATATATATACATTAGCTAATGTATTAATCCTTTTAGATCCTCCTAGGAAGTTAATAAACTTTGCAAAAGTGTTGGGTTCTTTTAAAAGGGGGAGAGGCTCTCAAATAGGGAACATATTAGAGCTACTAAAGGGACTTCGAATACTTAAAACCTTGAACATATCCGAAGCTTTTTTTTAATTATCTTCGTCCAATTAGAACTTAATTAAGTTAATCCTATTTAATCTACTCAGATTTATTAATTGCGCAACACATTAAGTTTTGCAACCGAAGTAACTGAAGTTAGCTCTTCTGGATCCATAGCCTCAATGATGAAGTCAGCTCTACTGGGTATTATTACATAAGAACGGAAACAACTACAGTGCAGTAAGCAAACGAGGACACCCTAATTTTATTTCATCTTTAACATCTTTAACTCCGCAACTATATACCTTGATATGCAAGGGAAACTCAACCCGGCGAACCGACTTCAATGTTCCCCTTATTAATGTCATGACATTGAACGGTTTGAGATGTAACACTACTCGCTTCTCGCAAGTAGGTAATCCCAATTCCAATCTACTCGGTAGAAGTAAAAAAGTCGGAAAAAGTATTTAAGTAGCTCGTTATATTTGTAGCAATAATAATAATAACCTTAGCCTACTATAGAAATACGTGTGCAATCCACCCTTTTCTATTACTGCTCTCCAAGATGATGATATTACATGCATGCTCTTGGGCTTTTCATATAAAAAATATTGCTTAATATAAACAATCTACCTTCGGAAACTCAGCCAAGTCCAAGGTGCCCTATCAACTTGAGAATGCAGAAGACCATGAACATCGACCACCAAAACCAAAAACCAATTTACCTTAAGTTCTCTTTTCCCTTTGTAGTTAAGTTACTTCTAGCCCCTATAACTTCTAATGTATGATGTGGATATTAACAAAAACCATTTACCTAGTGCTACATTCTAATCCTAAAAAACCTGGTAATAAATATATCCATATTGTATATTGTAGTCCGACCAGAGGAGAGTCTTCTTTGAATGTCTGAAATACATGAAATCTTACAAGCACACACACCTATGAACATGATATTATGGCAAAGAAATAAACTATACTCGTTATATAGAATACAATTGCAAAAGAAAATAGCCAAACAATCCGGCCAAGTTCGGTATTTCCTTGAGACAGCTAATCTGACCCTGACCTGATGATCCCCTGTTTTCAAAAAGACGTAGGTAGTACTTATTGGATTCCACGCTCTACTAATAACACAAGCTCTAACTTGAATCTACAAGTATGAGAGAATGACATACAAATCTCGATACATTTTACAAACTAAACTACTAACTGAATATAATGGAAAAGTTACGAAATCCTATATCAAATACAATATGATTATGTATATTACTTAACCCTTCTTCCTGTAACGTAATCTTTACAATTAGTACTTGTGCCAGGAGCTATTTTTTCTATTCTTTTTTTTCTTTTTTTCTAGTTTAAAAATTTAAAATACTTTTTAAAGGAATTTTAAACTGATGATGCCCTTTACCTTTAACTTGACACAAGTCACTCAAAGTCAAAATAGGCAAACGATATCCATTCATACTTTTAAAAAGATACTCGTGTCAAACATTACATTTTACATTTGCATATGAATACTAGATAAATATGTATGCAGATTATGTGTGAGTGGATGTGAATTCATCTATGTGGATCTACTCATGTAGGAATCCCTACTTAATGCAAAACTACATCTTGCTTCATCTCTAAATACTCTTGTTCTTCTGTCGTAATCTCATAATTCTGAATTCCGTGCCCTGGTTGCTTTGGCATTGGCACCACATTCCATTCTTCCATTCTAATATTATAAAACAAAATGCTTGTATTTATCTGCACGTTACGATAATACAAAGCTTGTGTAGTGAGGTGATGTTCAATTTGATGACGGTGGTAATGAGACACGAGACATCTAAAATTATACAGAAATGCATATGTAACACAAAGCTTAATAACATCCACGTTCACATTAATAGTTAGTTTGGAACTATAACATTAGAACTCTATGTATATGTGTAGTGAAAATGACTAAAAAGTATCACATGGGTGACGAAATTTGACACAAAATAGCAAAACCAAACCTAATCCTTGTCCTCCTGTCTCATTTTTATTTGGTTCGTAATTTGCTTTATTCTGTTCAGCTTTAATGAAATTTTTGCTAGTATTACAACAAAGGTTGGAATCATATTCAATAACTCGTGCAACAACATTTACCTATAATCCTGGTGTACTTCACCCTCTCTAAACCCCTGTTGAGAAGTTAGTTAGGAAACACTTCGGGAGACTTTGCCAAAAAGAAAGTTTGATTTGATTTGGAGTCCTTTCGACTCCACGGGTTAGATCGGCATTAGAACTCAACCCTCAAAAGTAATCCCCTACACTGAAGTTACTACTACTTAGTTCACACCCAATTTTGTAACATTATTAAAAATACTCAAGGTAAAAATAAATATCATCATCACGAATTACAAATGGTAATGTGGTGGCTGGGAACAAGATTCATAATTCAAGTGCCTTTTCTAAATCATTATTATTATTATTTCCCTTACTACAATAAAGATATGTGATTTTTTATGTCATTTCTGTATACTTGTTGAACAATACTGTTCACACTGAACTAGATTTTTTTCCTTGTACAAATTCCTATGTGTAGAATTTAGCAACTTCATCTCTGGTCATGATAATAGAGTTATGAATACGTACGTACGTAAGCAGGTAGTCTTCATAGTAGCAAAACTATTAATGAAATGTCTAAGATTGATTATTATTAAGGGATTGCATCCTATTCAATGCACAGGTAAGTGGAGTTATCAGTCGGTATGCATTTTTGTAAGATTATAATCCAAAGTAGTAATGAAATGTTTGTGTGATGCCTGGTGGTGGTATTTTATTTTATTACAAGATATATACTTTGCTTTAATAATAATAAAAAGCACAAATTTTCTTAATTTAGAAGTTTAGTGACTTTTTACTTGCAATTGTCGAGAGAACCTCAGCGTGCAAGAGTCTTGCATGGTACCAAAGTAAATTGCTTACTTGTACGTACCCTCTAGACTCTAACAAAGCAACAACAATTACACTAGCCTCGTCTCTCACTATTCAGCTATAATGATATGTAGGAATATATTATACATTGTTGCAAAACGCTTTTGTACTTTATTCACAATAAATACCATGCAATGTCAGCTACATCAAACACAAACTCATCACCTTTTCATGAAAAATTAAATGAGTACTAACTACATACACAATCTACAATGCAACAGTTATGCAACACTTCTTCCATTCTTCAAGTGTAGTCGTAACATTCTTCAGGTATTTCAATTCAAAATCTAATGACAATTAATGAAGACCCTTGCGTACATATTGCATGAATAACAACACTAATATGCCCTTGAGAGCCGTAGAGTAGTAAGTACAGGTAGTACTTTGCTCTTCATTCATGTTCATGTAAACATTATACTTAAGCCGAATCGGAACAAGATAAGCTTTACTGTACAGTATGAAATATTGCAAATGTATTAATCAAAATGGTGTAATGAATGCAATTTCTGAGATTTTCCGCCACACGTATAGTACGTTTTCACACGAACTTGCAAATCCCAGAGATCCCTAAGAAACTACCAAGATACAGTTATATGGAATCTTGAGTTTAATAAAAACTTGTGATTTTTTTAGTCAAGACTTGAGTAATTTGCACCCGTAAAAATGTTGCACGTGAAGTGCAAAAACTATACACACGCATTCTTTGCAAGTCTACAAATTCTAAATAAAGACTCCTTAGCAGCCAAGTACAACGCCTCTTTCTCCTTACGCATCGAGCCTGAATAGGAAAAACATTCGAAGTGTGTGTGAGGAATGTTTACTATAGTCATTTAAGTATCATCAGTAAGTCTAAATAGTATGTGCATCAGTGGTTTAAAGTTTAGACGATGTCGAAGAGACTTAAAAAATATGTTATAAAAATGTATCTAAACAATAAATACAATCGACTCATCCTCCTCTCTCTTATGCGATTATAATAATATTATATGTAAGATATAGTACGAGTTCAACTACAACAATGCAATGTAGGGTTTTTGCACCCTAAAGCATTCAAAATAAAAAAACACTAGGATTTCGTCTGCATATTACATAACATGTAGCCGCAGTAGTAGTGATTCAACTCACTGATTTACTTTGTTTCTATCTTATGTTCACTATTCTTTACTTCCTATTCATTTGCCTTTGGTTTATTGATATATACAAGAAATTCCAAAACACTTTCTGTTTTTTTATAAGAAAAGTCAAACATTATTTTATATAGACAACAACAAGAGGACGATCGTCTCTTGTCCTAGCTTGCGAAGCTGAAGAGCTATATAAATCGCATTTCCTTCCTTCAATTTGAGAATATATAAAAACATATCAACTAGCTTACTTTCAATTTCATTTACTAAAAGCAACAAACTCGAGCTCATAATATATCAGAATGATTATATAACATTATCCAAAATCCAAACTAAAGGACCATATTACATCTGCTACGAACAGAGATCTGAATTGCGAAAAAAAACAAATCACCAGAGTTCATAAAAACTTAGCGTGCCCTGATACATATAAAAGGCAAAGATGCCTATGTAATATTGCTACATTCCTAGAAATTCAATTAATTACACATGTTATATGTGTAATTTTCTAAATACATGCTTTGCAAACTTAAAAAAGCTCTGTCTATTGAGCTCCTAAAAATCCTCTGCAAAATCAATCTGTAAATTGAACTGAATGAACCCTTTTTTCATCGTGTTGTTTGGAAATCTATGAAAATTTGCAGAAGCATTCACAAGTCATACATATGGGGGGGATTCAGTATAGCATCCAGAAATAATCATTAATTTTGACATAATATATGCTAACTTCACGCGCTTTTAAAGTTCCTTTTTTTGCAATTCCCTTGTCTAACATCGATACATAAAAAACATCCCAAGTATTAAGCCAAGATAACTTGAGACATGGGATTGGAATGAGGAATGAATTATTTGGAGAAAAAATCGAAATCCACTTCCACTAACTAAAAACATAAGCAACAGTATACCTAATTTGATTTGTGATAAACTGTAACCTTCTACTTCCTCTCAACTTCTATATCCTGGATTTCTTCCTGTCTCAAATTGAATTAAATGAAGCATGGAGCTTCATATCTTTCCAATGCGACAGGAACAAATCCAGTTGAACTTTTGGCAATAACAAATCATACGCGTAAAAAACGTATGGGAGAATAAGGGCGAGGGAAATAAGATAGCTCGTGGGATTCTCTCTGGAGACTAAAATGCCAAAAAGAGTTAAACTTTTATGAATCTTGTTTTCTGTAGTGAAATAGAGTACCTAAAAATTAAATCTTTTGTGTAACACATAAACCATGTATCGCAAGAGAAATTTTAAATTCATACTGTTTTATACTATTGTTCCGATAAGCCACACGGATGGACGACACATGTTCAACCCTGACAGGGTAAATGCTACTTTTGCAATACTAATGATAATAATTACAAATATACAAGACCCTTCAGCTCATCATCACTGTTGAGCATATATTATATTATATTATATTTTATTATATTATATTATATTTAATAGTTCTTCTATAAAGTATTAGTTTATATAATGTACAACATGGATGGGAAACACTTGCCTCGATATTACACATTTTACTATTGTCATGAATTAAGACACTCTTCAAAACGATTGCCGTACTACTGGCAGTATTACGTCATATATGAGATGAAAGCCAATGACTGGCCAAGCTAACAAACATCTTTAATTTTATTTTCAGCTCTCAATTTTTACAAAAAGAAATAAAACAGCCCTTCATCATGTTCATCCTCATCAAACATCCATTGAAAAATAAATCCCAACGTTAGCCAAATCCTGTAAACAAAGGAGTCGAAGGGGTACAAATATTATGCAATTACTGCGGCCAATAGCCACTATGAATGAGACGCTAAAACTCCAACAACTACTACTAGCTTCTATTCAACCACATTAGATCCACATGGGGTAATTTTAATCACTAAATTCGCTTCTTCCTTTCCCTCTAGCCTAATATAACGAATAAGGAAAACGCGTCGTGTGGAAAATCAATACCGTTTCTTCCATATCAACCCCATCATTTCAAAAGTCTGTCCAGCATGCCAATCTAAACTAAAACCCGTTGGCTTTCTCCTTTATTCTTAGTGAATACCGTGTGTTGCATTATGCAAGGTACGGTTGCCTTCCCCTATCTGCCACCATGGGGTACAGGGGCTACCCGGCTATCGGCAACTGTTTATGACAAAACTAGCTGCAGACGGACAGACGGCAATTACTTTCCCATCCATCCGACCCGATTAATAAAATAATAAATAATAATATGTTTTCGTGTTCATGTGTGCTATTATAAGTATCCTACCACTGACTGACTACTGGATAATAAGTTCTTACAACTATCTACCTAGAGAGTAAATAAAGAACGCAATTATGGCATATAACCTAGCATTAAACAATTCCAGAATAGTTATTCAATAAGTAATAATTTAGTATGAAAGAATACTAGAGTCATTCATTTAATACCACGGCGATTGATTGATCTGAAAAAGTCTTGCTTCCAACAAAAGACAAATGGGAAATGGCTAAAACCTTTAAAATCAATACACAATAAAAGTTCAGATAAAATGGTAAAAGTCATCTAGAAAATCTAAATTTTACTGTCGTTTACAAGCATTACCCTGCTGTCACTATAGTTTACTCAGTATTTTATTCTTTCAACCCTTCCAACATCAAGCTTCTTTTCTCAACAGGAGATGACTACGACGGCAGGATGCCTTATAAAATTAAATTAAAACTCAAAAACGTAACAAAATTTGCTATTTAGAGAATCAAGCCATGCTCCAATAATACCATAATAATAGCATGGTAACTCAATCAATATTCAATTTTGCTAGAGTCAAAGGGTTACATTTCAAAGTCAGCGTTTTATGTATCGCCCATATGTTAGGAAGTAGGAAGTTAATACATCGATTAAATCCCCTTTATAAACTCTAAAGATAAGCTTAAAAATCTCCCAACTCAACTCTCTATTTCAGCATTTAATCATCATCCTATAAGGCATCACATCAACTAAGAAACTAAATTAATTCTCAGTAAAGTTAAAAGCTTTCCGTTCGTCCCATCTCATAACGTGAGGACTCTCTCTCTCTAACTTGTCAACTATTCAGTTTCGTCGTATCAAGGCAGATTACAAACATCCAATAAAATTTCAATCTCACATTCAGTTCAGGCTTACATTATTTATCTTTTAGAGTCAGAAGCCCATTTCCTCGGGTCGGTGCAAAAACTACAAAGAAAGAGTAAATAAAACGCACACATAAAAGCTAAAAACTTTCCAAATCCTGTCATTTTCACGTATTTGAAAACTGACTTTGATACCTTTGATATTTCACTTTACTCAAAAGGAATGTGAAAAAAATGAAGCGATGAGACACCACAACAACTAACTACTGTACGTTCTATACTGGTAATAGTGCCAGTTATACACTTTGTGTATCAAATCAAGTAAGTAGAAGTAATCTCATGAGATTTGAATTAAATACACCTAACGATGCTAAAGGTACTGCATACTACTGGTTGAAAATAAATTTCAAACTAGGATACGAAACAAACATCAAGTCAAAGAACTCAATCTGCAAAGAAAAAAGGCTTTATAGTTTCATTCAGGGGTTTCATACTTATTTGTTATCTATCACTTTTAACTTTACTTCTACTACGCCACATCATTATCATCTTACTACCTTTATACTAAATAATTTTATAATATAATATTATAAGGAAAATACCAACTATTAGCGTAGTAGTGTGTGCATTCATTTTTGTGATGTGTTCTACTTCATTGTATGATAGTTTCACTTTTTTCAATAATAATAAGAATATTATCTTACTATTAGTTTAGAAAATGTGATAGAATAAAAAAGAATAAAGGCACACGTAACAAAATGTGAATACAGAGAGTATCAACGCCCCCCTTCCTCAAGTTAAAATGATATTACATTGTCTGTCTTAAGCTCAATATGACGATTTACTTTCTACTCTTTTTGCAACTTCATGATGTTATTGTATTGTCTTCTATTGTTTTATGCTATTTTAAATCTACAGAGCAAAAATTATAATTTATTGACACCCGTTTTTTGTATTTTAAACCACCTTTTCAGATATGAATTGAGATAAAAGGATAATCCTCTCTGTGGGTTTCTTTCTGTTTGGCAAAGAAACGAAAAATACTGCAACTAACCTCTCTGGTATTCAAAATATGAAATTGTTACACACTTTTGTAAGGTGACAGCTTAAAATTACATCCGGTGATCAGATGTGCAATAAAAAATGCAGTAAACTTACGAAATTTTTATTTATTAAAGATTTTTGTTCAAAAGTCGACACTATTTTCGATAGTTTTATTAGACGAACATGAAATTATGATGAAAGCTAATGCTATTCTAATTGAATTGAATTGAATTGATAGCTTTATTAATGTGTTAACTCAGTGCAGCACCGAAGTACTGATAATACAAGGAACACAGATAATTTGAGGAACTGGTCGTATTTCGGTATTAATTTGAAGACTTTGTACTCAATCATTCAACGAGAACTCATCCATTCCATTTCTCTGTAATATTCGTAATAAATGATTTGCCCTTTAAGTACACCTGCCCTGACCGACCATGTAGTTTTCTTCCTATATACCGTAGGTAATTTCTCCAAGAGAGTATTGTAAAATTTCCATGATGTGAACAAAGTTTCGTCATAAATTCATAACAATATCAAAACAAGCAAAAACACCTATGACGTACTACTTGTTGGGATAAAAATTCACTTTCCTTAAAGTCTTTAATGATACAAAAAGTTACTAAAATACAAAAAAATAAATGTCTTCTTTCACGAGTTTATAGAGCAAGCAAGTACATAAAGTTTAGTTAATTTGGATTCTACCTTCGCTTCGTGTCTTGTTTCGTTTCTTCATTACTTCATAGTTCTTGGTAGAATCAAGCTATGTCAATGAAATTGAAATAAACCAAAAGAAGCCAAGACTTCAGTGTTGAATGCTTCAGTATATTTGCAAGAGGCTTGACGTTTTACAACGTCCATGAAGGATCATCATAAAAATAAAAGCGACTGTTAGCATGATAAAATAAACACGGATAGGTAATCCAAATACCAAATCTATTTCCTATTTGATACACATAAATACTTCTACTACACATTCATAACAACATCCACCTGAATTTGGTTTTTAAAGTCTTACTGGTAATGGGGATTAGCAGCAGTAACATCATACACTACATATGGAACCATACATAAATGAAGGACTTGTAAGGTTTGACATTTTTTAATTTTTTGCTTGGGAAATTCAGGACGAAATGATTGGATTGAATTCGAATGGCTTCAATGATTGCTTGGATGTAGTGAAATCAATCTGAGTTATGGAGAAAAAATGTATAACAATTAGCCATCAGATCATAAAAAGAAATGTCACGATCTAATGAAGAAAGTGTGTTATTCAATCTTAAGAAGTTTCTCAGAAGAAATAAGCTGGTGCCAAATGATAAGCCATTTGAATTGTGATTTAAAAAATATTAAATATTTTGTGAATTCTTTCATTTAGTCATGTACAACGTGATTTGTATACAGCCCATAAAATAGTATATCAAGTAATGCTAAAAAACTACAACATAAGCAAAACTTTCATTTGCATTTTTCCCATCATTATCCTATCTTAATACGCTATTACTTTTTCACCTACTATAGGGATAAAATCAAGCAAAATAAACTATTCTAGAAGCCAGCACAAAAAATGAAGCTACTAAAAAAGTAAATTTCTCCCTCATGACGTCCTTCGAATTTTTGAAAAATACGAGTTCTTTTATAATGTTACCGTCATAGATTTTCACATTACACAAGGAAAATGTGGAACCTCTCTAATTGCATTTTGTTTGCAACATTAGGTAAAAATAATTAATTTATGAAGGAAAAAAGTATAAATTGTCTGCGGAACTTGACATTCATTAAAAGTATTTTTTCCTCCAAGAAGGCCATCCGGTCAAAAATTGTGTGCAAGATAACATTTTGTTCTACTAAATGCACTGATCGATCTTTAAATCAGCGTGTGTGTGTGTGCAAATAAATAAAGGAGGACATAAAGAGGCGTACAAAACAATCCTCAGACTAAATTCATGCATAAAATTATTATACTCCATCATATACCACTGCATTTTCAGGTGTGACTCTTCTTATAAAATTAATTTGATCGCTTTAAAAGTAATTTGCACAAGAAAATAACTTACCAGATTGTCAAAACATTCCGAAAACTTTAAAATTCACTAAATACTAATTTTTTAGCAGTCTCACAAACAGTTATTGCAGTCAATACGCTATTTTTTCGCAAATGTTGAGAAATACGTTGAATGTTATTTTACTTTCAAATTACAGCACATGAAGCATAAAGAGAGTTTAATAATAAGGTTTCACGAGAAGCGATATTTTATTTATCAAGGAAAACCATCAAACCATTCAACAGTGTCTTATTGATTAAACAGACACAAAAGTCGACAAGATATAAATATTTTATCGCATTCTTTGTAAAAAGACAAAATAATTGTACTGTAATAAAATTACTAAGGTAGAACATAGAAGTACAAAGAGTGGAAAAATGCTTGTACAAAACTGAACGAAAAAATTGGAACAAATTTCTTGAAAATCAACTCGAAGTCATCATCATCAACATGATTCCTTTGGCACTTCAATTCATGTCTTTCATGTTCATCCAGTTTTCTCTTCAAAGCTAAGCAATGCTTCTTAAAGAATCACAACCAAGCACATCCACTCTACATCAATAAGAAATGTTACAATCAACAGATTTACAAGACAACTCTACTTCTTCTTTTTATTCTCGTATAACAAAACGACTTTGATTCTCTTGGTATTTTTTTACAAAAATAAGAATAATTCGACTCGTAGTATCCCACAAGTACCAAAGCTAAGAGCCAAGTTACCACCACCCAAGTCAGTCTCTTCAGTGGTATATTATATTAGTATCTTAACTTACTGCTTTTAGTAATTATGATTACTTACTCTGATTAAAATGCTGTATTCAATTGCTGTAACTGCTTTAATCACAAGTCAGTCACCATGAATGCTTTATTAGTAAGGAGTACAAAAGGAAAGAGTGACTTTGACTTGATGTACACACTTCACAAACAATTCACAATGGCAATACCAAATTCACAAACTTGTTCTTGCAAAACTCACCAAAGGACGTAGAAGCAATAATGGGGAAAATGTCTCCAATAATTCAATTCAAGTTAACTCACTCACAGATTCCTTTAACAAATAATTTGAAGCTCAGGGTGTAAGATGTGTCTAGAAACTATGCAATGTAAATGACTCGAACGATGACCAATGGAGTTTAATAGGTTAACAATGAATTTACGTATTATTTTCGTATTTCAAGTAATTTATTTTCGTAAGTTTCTAAATTCTCACAAAAACAATTCCATTATCACTGACATGGCATGCATTAGTTTTAAATGTATATATGAGTTATTCAGAAAAAAAACATTGATTACGCACACAAAAGTTATTGTAACTTTATGGGAATTTTACTGTAATTTGAGTTCTTATCCTTTCCTTACAGTTTTTGGGTAATTAACAGAAAGGAAGACAAGTCAAAAGCCTTCAGCTTGTTCAAGTTTTTGTATTTAAAATTTAGGAAAAATTGAATTTCAAGAAGAGACGATAGTATTGAGTAGTTGTATGCGAAGCTGGTGATAAGGAAAAACTTTGAGAATGAATACTTGAGGGAGAAACCTACTTGATAATTTCTTACGAGTAAATAGTTCAGTTTATCTTAGAGAATCCCACGTAATAAAGTAATTATTACTTGACTCCGTTCAGTATAGTGTCCTATCAAGTTCAGTGGGACAAGGTCCAACCAATTTATTTGGAAGTTCCAAACCTACTAGTCTAGCCAGTAGTATTGCCTTTAAATCTCAAAGACGATCACACTTTTTGAATAATATGATAACTACACGTGACAGAGTTCTTTTTAAATTTAACAGACTAAAGATAAGTGCTGTTGAGGGAATGGAAGATTAATAAGGACGTCAAAAAAGTAGTACACTTCAATAACGAGGGTTGAATAAAACAGATTGGTATACAAATTTAAAAATATTAAATTGATCATGAATCAATTTTATATTTGATTTGACTCGACACTTTTAGGTAAAAGACTTTCAGAATGATGAAGGCTACTCGAGTCTGCTGTGCAGTATGAACGGGAATATCTGAGGCTACTTTCCAAATCGTGCAGGACGCACCAAACTGAACAAAACAAAACGCAACAAACTTGTTGCTGCAATACTTTATTGTGTACCTTATCTTACCTCTCTGTATAGAAAATATCTTTATTTGATGTAATATTGTTATCTAAAAGAAAATAGCCGACTTTGGTTTACATTGGATTCGATCTTTGACTTCTTTGATTTGCTTCATTACAACGATGCGATTGTAATATTCATATACCTTTACGTTGTAAAAAGAATAATAATGCATTTCATTTCACTAACTTCATCTTATTATTACAAGGGTCTTATAACCCTTTTATACAATAAGGATTTTACAGCGTTACAACTTTAAAAAGCGCATCCCTATGCATTCATGCAATGCAGCTGCATAATATTTTGTTGATTTGCTCGACAATGGGCAATAGTATGAATAATAGCAATTGATAGAAAGATAAAAGTCTAAATAGTATGAATAATATCAATAATAAGATAAAAGTATAAATCTGCATCAAACAAGGAATCATTTACAAGTATAGGGTTATGATACAACTCTACCAGCCAGTTTTATTGAGATTTGACTAACCTTAAAATATTTTCTTGGCTAAAATAATAAATGCGTTGGCTTTTGCAGGTAGATACGTTCAAATTTACATTTATACATGCACCATCGCAAGCAGGTTCTGCAGTTGTACGATTATAGCACATTTCACTTAAAAGATCAGATGCGTTACAATTTAGAATACAAGTTTGAATTGCAAGAACAAGAGAGACAACTTTACCTCTTTAGATGTTACCATACTGTTACTACATTTGTCTCGATCAACTTCACAAGAAGGCTAAATAATTAGTTAGAGTGATTTTCGAATTAGGTGTATTTGATTGTTTAAAGGAAAATAATTAATGATTATGTGTTTCCAACAATCCAAAAGGAGATGATGGATTAATGAACCAAAAACAACGGTTGGATTACATTGCAATCCAAACTGTATTAAAAATTGGAAATGCAAAACTAACCTGCTTTTTATCCTAATCCCGGCTATTAAATTTCAAAGTAGTTAAACTGCATAGGTATATTTCTACTGGTAGCATACAGGCAGTCCTGACTAGCTGGTCTGGCCACAAAAATAAGCAAAAATTTAGCAAAATTCCAAAGATTGTCCACTGTATTTTAAATCAGGATAGTGAAATACAAGTTTTGTGGATAACTTGAGCTAGTCCTGTACAATTGAGAATTGTATCAATAGATACATTTGAGAGATGTTACTAATTGAATTAAACATATTTAAAGACAAGTATTTAGCCATAATTTATTACAAAACATTCATTACGATGATCACAAGATAGGTATCGATTACAAATTGCAATAAGTAGAAAGCCCCGCAGTAGAATGACAAATGTCAAACCCCGTTTCGTCACTTAACTTTTAAGTACTAATGTCATCTCACGTCTGCTTGACTGCTCTGAATGTGACAGTCTGAATAAAATTAATAGCACCGTGTCATTACAAATCAAAATATGAATTCCTCTCATACACTTAACAAAATTCAAGTAATCTCTTGTCGCAATAAAATTTCTATAAAACTAAGGCTGACTACGGATTAAGAGACTACAGAGGAAGCGTACAGAGGAGAGTAGTATATGCTTTGAACAAGCCGATCTTCAAAACAAGGGGAAAAATCTTAAGAGCTTGTGTCTACTCTTTGCGTACAAGATTAACAATTTGTAATGTCTTAGCTTGCTAAAAACCATTACAAGCTAATAAAGCTTATAAATATAAGAATAAGAAAGCTTCTTGTAGAAACTTAATAAAATTGTAATCTTCCTTCAACAGAAGAACAGAAAGCTAGTGAGCGATTTGATGAATTATTTAGTATGAAAGAATCAAATCAAATCCTACTCTATCCTACCAACCAAATCATTTTACTACTCTTCCTTTTTCTCATACTTATTTGAGTAATCACTGCTATTTTACATCTACTATAATCCTTATATATTATTCTGTTTGTTTGCGATACTAATCAGACGTGGCCCTTGTGTTTGAGTGAACAACTCTTGTATATGCCTGGCATGGCTGAATCAGTATAAGTTCATGCATTAAAGTAACAATACGGATGCAACTTAACTTGAATGAAAGTGAATTTGAATGAAGAGTGCAATAAACAGCAAAAAGAAATGAATGTCCTACTCCTTCCCTACTAGAGAGTGTACCTAATAATTACTACTCGTCATAAAATGAGGAAACCCCCATATAATATGATTTAAACTTGGTTGAAGTAGTTTTAAACTGCGTTACCTATATACTTTCTTAGGATGCTTTCAATGCTGGAATTCAGTGATTTATTTAATCTTTGCTAACTTATAATTAAGAAAAAAACGGTTGGAATTTATCAACTCTTTCAAAATCGGGGATCTTCCAAATTCCAAAAAAGTTACGTCGGGCAAAACCCACCCTTACATCCTCAAAGTTAATTAATGAGGTATAATATAAGAGACAATATAGTATCAGACTACCAGATGAGATTTATGGATGATTTTGAATTATATCCTTCGACATCCTAATCAACGTATCTATTCTACCTGCACCTATTGTGAGCTTTAAAAAATGCCAAGTGTGGAAAAATTATAGGATGAACTGATAAGGGATGATTGAACTAGTATCTCCTTTGGTTGACGACTCTTCACATTTTGCATAGATGCAGAATGGCATAATATAATGCATAGTAAAATGCCCAAAAAACGCTCTAAGAGAAATTCTTTCACCTTTTTCTTTCTAGTCTTTTATTTATTTATAAAGATTACATTTTATAAAGCTAAAGAAGAAGTCTCTTGTACCAAAAGTTAAGAAAGGCGGTTGGATACATTAGTTAGGATAAAACTAATAGAAAATTGTGCTTAAGCAAGCCCACATTGTATATTATGAGAGAATGGCAAACTATATTATATTGTAAGAAAAGATTGGAAATGCTGTCAAGTCACTCACAATGAACTCACACGACATGGCCAATATAACAGACAAGATGATGGCGATCTTCATCCTCTCTCTTTATAAAAAAGCAGAATCTATTTATTAGCAATAGTCAATAACCGACAATCTAGGCAAACCAATATCATCCAATAAGTAAAACCTACCAAGCCAATAAATACAAAGGAACTTTGTAGATATGCCCACATGAAAAACGTATCTATCCAATATCCAAAAGACCTCAAGAATGTTTTAATAATACTTGTAATAGTAATAATATTATACAAAACAACAAGGAAAGAGAAGGATACGGAACTTTATGAGAAATCTTGTCCTTATTTTTCTCCAATCAAATATCATTCAGCCATATATGACGATACGAAGAAATGATAGGATTCAATTTCAACATACTCATTTTCTTATGGTTTGTCGTCTACATTGGAGAGTACCTACCTACCTGACTCAAATTTCGTAGTAGAACAATAAGTCAAAAACAATCAGGGTAGACAATACTTGACTTATTAGATTCGCTAGAGAGTTCAGGTATTTTTCCCAAATTGATTTGGAAAACAGAATTTTGATGGATATACCTTGTGGCTGAATTTAAGGGTTTCTTATTATTTCAAAAATAGTAACTTTATATGTTTCAAAACACTGCGTAGTAGAGTTGAGAATCTCTTTCGTCTTTAGAAAAGTGTATTTGACAAACAAATTGCAAATATTCACTACAAATTGGAATAGATTTCTATTATTTCCAGAAATTATTAGGTTACTTGACGTATTCAATCTCGCTGACATTTATAAATGAAAGGGGACACGAATGGGTAGACTTTTTCTGTCTTTTTCCTGGAAAGAGAGAGTTGAGCTTTGTGATTATGAGCATGTCATTATTTCGGGGATAGTTTTCCTCGTAATTGAATCTTCGCTTTTGCGATTTCATCCCCTGTTATCAACGACTACTGTTTCCTTAAGATATTTATTTCCTAATTGAAGGTATACGCAAAAAATGTTCATGTTTTAAACTTCAAACAACCCATACTACATTTATTGCCTACCTAGTCTAAAAATTTAAGCGACTTGGATTTTACATACTTACTGATCAGCCTTTGACCAATTTTATTCTTTATTGTCCCTCTACCCTCGAATTATCTAACGAGAGCTCAATTCATCCTCTTTCCCTGTGTCAATTTTCAATTCCAATCAGCCTAGGATCAGTCTTCAAAGAAATTGGAAACTCGCTTCTTAAAATGTCGACACTACTGTCGCTGATTTCCTTGAGTCAGATACTTCCTTAAAGAATTCTCTACCTTGTTATTTGAATTTATACAGAAACGTTATTATACTTTTAGTATTAAAATTTTCCTTTATCTAGCCAAAAAAGATAAGCCTCTTTGATCAACGTTACTATTCATTAGCTCAGTATTATTCCTAACCCCATAGCAAAAACTTGATTTTTTCTTTTCCTCATTTCAATTTTAAATTCCAATAATAATAAAATCAGAAGTAATAAATCTCCTATCTGAAATTTTCATCTTTTACTAAATAAACCTGAATGTTGACGTGTGAATATGAGAAGTAATATTATTCTAAGCAAGAGACATCAAGTAATTAGAATATTTGTAAATTAATCTCCATGTCTATAGAGTAGTTTTACATTGCGATACGTTGTTGATAGTGGTAAAACAAGAATGGATGAAGCGGATTTTGATGAGTGACGATGAAAAAGTATAAAGGAGAAGCCAGGCCACGAAGGATGACACTTGACAACTGGTCGACCTAATGAATTTTTTCATTCATATTAAAAAGCAAATATCTCGATGTGTGAGTCCCTTTGCTCTCTCTCCATTTAAAATTAAAAGTACTAATAATAATGGATAATACAAGATTTCATTGATTGCAGAACATAAACCCCCTACTTGTATCAAAATCAATTTTCAATACGTGTGTTCTGATCCATTACTAATCTTAGACAAACAATGCTTCTCAGCTAATTAATTCAAGTACAAGTACAAATATTATTTGTTATCCACCGAAGTCAAACTATACTTTATTTTCATAAAGAACGAATAGAAGATTAATTTAGTCAATTTATTTCTTAAATCTTCCAATATCTCAGTTTATCTCACAGTGTACTTTGAATTTCGGGAAAAATCAATTATTTTCTTTGATCAAGAAATTATTATTAAGTGTATTATTGTAATAATACACTAAGGAGACTTCTATTTCCTTAAATAATATTATTTTAATCAGTGCAGTCAGAAAATCAAAAGCAATCTAATCTCGAGAAATTAGATATTTTTTTCTTACGATTTGTCTCACGGCAGCCTAAATCTCATACTCATGTCATGAAAGATTTTCCTAACGAAACCCACTAGACACTAATTAATCTTTACGACATGATCTCAGTTACAGTATTAATTTTTACTAGAAGGATACATCAAAAAAAATTCTATAGTAATGGTTTACCTTTCAGATTTATCTTACTAACTTTTGCTTAAAAAAAACTATTCGATTGCTCACTATCTTACATACATTTTATACTTACCTACTTTTTTATTCTTACGTCTTCCTCATTAAACTCATTTAGTCCGTTTGATGGCAAAACTGATTTTCGGTCAATTTGTGTAAACATTTTTGTAGAACGTACTATTTTTGTCTGATGGGAAGTGGTCTATTTTGCAAATTTTCTACGAAATTTATTGTCTAATACTTGTGTTACTTAATGCAAAGTCCAATTTCCATACTGATTTCTATATTTTTCAAAAATATCTTAAATAAGACTTCAGTTAACATAACTCCATATTGCCCCGACAGGTTGCTTAGCTCTGTTAAGCCATTTCAACATGGTACATAAGAAATACCCAATTTAGCTTGCTTTAATAATCCCGAGTACAAAACTTTCCTGTGCAGCTTGATGTAGCCCGAGCCAGGTATTGTTCCGAAATTTGGCCTATTTAATGTAGTATGTGTATTTGTAACACCCATGCAAAATTACACCTTTTACTGTGACAACTTTCAAAAACCGGTAGCGGTGACCAACAAGGGTCATTGAAATCAAAACAAAATAGACAAATAAAACATTATTATACATTATGAATTACACACTTACAATTTGTAGACAGTCGGCATTATACAATTAGGTTATCTAGTGATAAAACAAATTGACCCAACACCTGAAAAACTAACCTTTCCTCTTTTGGGCTTCGGGTCGGCATAAGCTAAAATAACAAATACCGTAAAACGCGATTTAGAACCCCCCCCCCGTAAATATCTCCCCAGGTCTAGTGACTGGTTTGAAAAAATAACATCCCCCGGGAATATAGCCCCATCCAAAAAATATAGTTTAGTGTAGAAAATTTAAAAAAATTAATTTTAAATAATGGAAACAGAAAATAAAGAAACCAGAGAGTCTGGATCTAGTTTACACACAAGTTTAAAGGTTTCGCATCTAAAATTGTAAGAAATTTTGGATTTTGACGACATAAATTGGTGGGTTTTTAATAAAATTTTCTTTGATTTTTGCACCCTTTTTGGAGGGTTGAAAAAATAACTCCCCATGGGGTACTAAATCGCGTTTTACGGTATATATTACAACGACACAAGGTTTCCTACAAAAATCTACAACTACGAATTATGTATGAATGTGTAGAAAGGTCTGGATTCCTTAGATCTCAGACACATCTGCTTTACTTCATTTTGCAAACATTAACTTCCATGAGCGTTCCACTTTTTTACTTTTTTTTATAAAATGAGAGTTCCTGCAAAAAGATACTTGAACAAGGGGTTTTTAAATAAATATGACCACGTAAATTTTGAATGAATTTCTCATTTAGCTATGATATTCCGGGAAATTAAGTATGCTTCAATAATCAAAATTGTACTTGTACAGTTTCACCTCCCTGGAGATAAAGTAGGTAACTGGTTTTGAATACAGATCAAAGTTAATGAAAAACGCTTTCTTAAGTCAAGCAAGTGGAATTTATTTGCTGAAGGCTTACCAAAATCAATGACAACATTTACGAACATTTCCAGTCCTTAAAAAATCTATGCGGCTATTTGCATTTTATTTGCTTTACGCTCTGAAACATCTGACTATCTGTCTCTGAAGTAGACACTTTTAAGAATCCGGAAGATCTTTGTTGGAGTCTTTATGGAGGTATTGATGAATATGGGAAGCCTACTTGGTTGAAAAATATCTAGACCATATTTGTATTTTTGTCAATAACACTGTGAGTGCGAGTTACAATACTCAAATTGTACAAAAAAACATCTTTAACTCGTTAAAAAACATCTGAAAAGAGCACTAATGGTGGCAAATATCTTCGTTGAAGAGACATAAAAAACGAATATAAGAGCGAATCTTTCATCTCTTCAAAATATCACTCCATTCATGGTCCTTCTCTCTCCTTTTCTTGATACATTTATACACCTTTTGAAGACTCATCATTTCGCTGTTAAGGTTTTAACTACCACGTTATATTTTTATTTAATGGTATGAATGTTTATGAACTATTAGAAGAGGAACAGAACATCATGTGTTGTAAATCTATCGTCGCCACCTTTCAAAAAACTGCCTTTGACCTATATATTTCTATTCAGAGTTTAAAACTTTAAAAGGATTTGTCCTATCGGTTCATCATGCGAATTTCTACTTGCTCTTAATCAACTTTAATATACAAACTAACTTGAGATTAGATATAAGAATATTATTTATTATCAAATTCACTTTCCATTTTTTTAAACCGGTGGTGATGGTGAAGGCCTTTTAAGGATTTGATATTTTATACACTTTGCTTTTATTAGACTACTGCTTCTTCTTTATGCCCCACTATCACATAGTTATCATTTGCGCTTAATCGTGACCGATTTTTTCTGCTTTGTATTTTTTATATGAAATATTTTTTACTGGATTAATACTCTGTTTTCATCACATTATATTAAGACTAGTTATTTCGGAAATCTCATACGTTTGAAGATGAAAATGTTTACTACAAATAACTGTATAAGCGTAATTGACTTAATAATGGAAAGGAAAGGCAGTCTTACACTTGGGATCTTGTAATTTTTCGAAATTCCCTTTTACCCCTAAAATGCTACATTGAAAATGAAACGGATCTTAGAACTAGTAGAACAAAAATGTAACACACATTTATAGAACAAAGGTATATTTTACCAGAACTACTAGAATAAATACGTCTTTCATTTCATGTTCAAATAGCTATTACACCCCGATAAACTGTCTTCTATTCACCTCTTCCTCCATCCATTTTACTTTCAAGCTACTCCAGGAAACAAGAAATACAATGAAAGGGACGTGAAGTGGAAACTGAAAAGGGAGCTGAAGAGTGAATCTCCTTATGATCAAAGTTTCCGAGTTCATTATAGTTATTTATTAACACTCAACAAATTCGTTTAATTTCATAGACGCAACAATCTCAAAAGCACCAAAACTTTCAACTAACTTTTGTCTCCCTACAATATTACACGTATCAAGTATTTAAGGCTTAATTTACACATTATATTTCCCGTTAGACCCTTCGCAGGGGTAAGAGTATAATATTGTAGAGAGACTTGGGTCATTCGTAAAGTTTCTAGATACGATAAAAAAAACATTTCTCATGAATATTTCATCCGTAAATTACCCCACATTAGTTCTTACTCCATCCTAAATGTTGTACTATAATGGCCAATCTTCTGCCTGTTTATATCTCGCTTGCGGCAACTACTGATTGAGCTGGTTTGTTTTTGCTTTCATTGTAAAATTATCTTGCATGCTAAAGGCAGCATATTTCTCCAAGAATTAACGAGACTGATATGTGCTATCACATTACAAAAGGGCATGAAACATTTAGACTCAGCCGAAAATGGGATAATTAGGTAGACACGGAAGAAAGGAATTAGAATAGAAAGAAGTTAACTAACTATAACTTCTCTTTGGCTGAGGGGACCAAAACCGAGGGTATAGAATTAGCGATGATCATGATATTTATTCATGATCATCAGCAACAACATTGATACTGATATTACATTTGATACATGATACTTTGAGTATTATCTCGCTGAATAATGGATTATATTATAACTTGTCAAAGAAATGAAATGACAGTAAAAAAATACGTCTGTATAAGACTACACGATAGCAAACAGGAATCATCAAAATTCATCTATTCAATTCAAAAGTCTACCCACCCACCCACACATTTGTACGTAAAAGGAATTCCTCTAGGGTATACACTACACATGCTGGATTTTTCCATAGAAATTTTGAAACACAGGTCAAACCCGATTTGACTGGTACAAGGGGTTCTGAAAAAAGTATTAATGGTAAAAGGATAGATATATAAGGGCAACTGGTACTTTGTACTTGGATAAAAAAAAAACTTTGTTAGTACATAAAAACTAACTATCAGTATTCTAATAATATTACAGTAGGGTTTTCTTGCTATAATAAATCTCTTTGGCATTCAAAATTTGAATACTTCGTAGTCTAGTACGTACGTGTACAAAGCTCTTGAGTTAAAGAATACAGAATTCGAATCCTTTCTGTTTTTATGTTATTTTTCCTGAGTTCAGCCTCAGGAATCCTGTTTTTGTATGTTGTACCTTTTCTATAAATACTTGGAAGCAGACGCATACGTCAATCCATAAACGGCAAGGCAAACAGTATAGAGAGAAGACCGGATGGACGAGTATTGCAATTTGGGAATAATAAAACTAATTTCAATCATCAGGACTTTTTTCTTATGACTCGGGAAGAATAGATGGAACAGGTAAACTGGTAACTACTGTAGCAATAAGCAACTTACCTACACGGGGTCAGTTAACCTCGTATCATTTAATGATGTAGTTAGTTAGCAAGTGGAATTAATGAATACGAATAATAATAATATTGTCCCAGGAGCTAGTAGTAATCATCATCAAAAGCGAAAATTACACAGGAAATAGATTGACATTCATAGCAGACCGTAGGGACAAAAATATTATTACTGAATCGCTTTGTAGCAGATTGACATGAATGACTGAACTTATTGGGGAATGAGTGAAGAAATATTAATCGAGGAAAATTCCAGGATTAGGACAAGAATTGGTTGTACAGTTCCAATAATGTCTTTCATATTTATTTTAGCAAACTGGGCTTATTAGTCACAGTAGTTTCAATTTACTTTGTTCAAAATACTCATTTACTTGTGTTCGCCTAGTAGTTACATAAACGTGTCCCCATCACAATCAGCCCAAAATAACAAAATTCAAAAATGCAAAGGAATTTCCCAACTTTACAA
Organism: Isotoma decorata; assembly: GCA_034698605.1. Lineage (NCBI taxonomy): Eukaryota > Metazoa > Arthropoda > Collembola > Entomobryomorpha > Isotomidae > Isotoma > Isotoma decorata. The sequence continues at coordinate 46,530 of JAQGBU010000079.1, forward strand.
TTTTATAATACTAATATAGTCTTTACAAACCTAGAAATTTTTGTATCCTCCTTGATTTTTTCCTTTCCTGGTCAGCAAAATATCTAAAATAGGTCCTAACTCTCAACCATTTAGACCCTTTTGAACAGGAAAATCTTCTGAACAAATGTGTAACACACAAAGATGTAACACGCAGTTATATTTTCTTCTTCTTCCTTAAAGCCTTCTAAACGGTTTCTAACAGGTTGACTTTAACACCAGTGTGAAACCAAATTGATCACATAGTATACCAACCATGAGAATGTAAAAGATTATTTCTATTTATCTGGATACAGACACAACTTCCTAAGTTCATACATTTCGAATGGGGGTAGCTGGTAGGGGCAGGTGGAATGAAATTACTCAAGAGAGATAAGACTAAGAGTTTGGAAATCATCATTTTTTTCAGTTCAGTAAACCCTTCCTGACCAATTTAATAAGGACATCGAACCCAAAGCATTTTGAGAAACGGAAGCAACAAAATTATCTCGCAAATTTGAAAAATGATACACTCCCTTTTTATTACATTTCCACATTGTCAATCTTAAACAAGGAAGTATTGAATTTCAACAATGACTTTTTGTTTAATATTGGCAATCACTAATAAATATCATTATACCCCTGGTAAGATTTAATTGCAAGATATTCACAACACAAATAGGTAATACTGAGCTAATGGCTCACAGAAGTTGAGATGGTTAACTTTCCTTCATCAAAACTCAAGTAAGGTGCCAATAATATATGATGCTCATGCAAAGGTCGGATTTATAGTAGAGCCTTTGTGCAAATTTAGCCACGTCTGTATGATTTTTCCTATAAATTATATTTTGGTCCTTGGTTATTACAACAAAATGTAGAATCGTATGCCTAAAGTACACAACGGAAATGTACTTCAAGCGTCAGAATATTTTCTTACTGAATTAACATATTCATAGAGATTTACCTCAAACCCCCTGTGACATTCAGCCAGAACAGAAAATGAAGCAACTCGATGTGACTACATGATTGAAGCTGTATAGAAAGACAGCAATAGACAAACTTTTTGAGAATTGCCACAAGAGACAAGCAAACAAAAAAGAAACTATAGTCACGTAAAATGACAAGTTATTTTCTTACATGAGAATGACGATACAGGAAGGGATTAGATGTCTACGGAAAACTATGTCGGGTAGGTAGATTTTAGTTCGAGTTGTGACCAGCCGGAACTTGAAAATCTCGATGATGAGCAGGGACTTGATGAGGATGCTGTACAAGATTGTTATTGTTTGTGTCGGACAAAATCACTTGACTTCGATGACCGATTCCCCTTGTTCTCCTAATGAATTGAGTTGGGTTTGAAACAGGAAGTGTAGCGAACCCTGTGTTTCCACTTGCACCGAAGACAACCCCAGATAGCGAAATGTGAGGATGGGGATGATGGGGATGATGATGATGATGATGAAATGAACTGTTTAATAATCGACAATTGAAGCAATGACAATAATGACAACCGAAAGTGACCAGGGCTATTGTTGTGTATGGCCAACTCATCACACAAAGCTAAACAACCAAAAGTCTTGAATTGAGTTTATGAGTGTTATTTCACAAGTTTTGATGTCTCGACAAAGGAAGACAACCATTGACCGTATATACCTTCAACCTATTGTCCTATTATATTTATTTGTTATGAAATTTCTTTGTGGTGAAAGAGTCACTGATAAACTTGTAAAAGTAATAAAAGAAAAGTCACAATACGTATCTAAACTTACTGCTTCGATTGTCCTTTGGTTTCAGTAGAATTCTGCAGTTAGCACACAAACGGCTATACAATATTCAACACTTGAGGCTGTACTAAGTTTCTTAAGTCTCAATACGAAACCCAAAGTTTATGAATAACAGAGAATAGATGAGAAGACAATGACAGTTGATCTCATTAACAGTAATGGTTCAATGTTAGGAAATTCTAAAGGACGTGATAGGGGACTGGCTAGGAGACAGGAAGAAATATTATTGGATTGGAATCAAATGAAGTTTAGAAACCGGAAAGTGAGAACAAAAGTTTGAGACCAAAAAGGGAGAGAAAGTATCAGAAGAAATTAGTCACTCAGTCACAAGAGCGAAATAATTTGGAGAAAGTTAAGATTTCTAGGTAATTTCAACCAGAATTTTAGTAATTGGTATGTTTTAGCCTTATTCAATGACAGTATGACGTAGGATTGAATAACTGCTTTATATTTATGCAGTGAATTTTTTGCAGCTAGTATTAAGCTAGTAGTCGTACTAGTTGTAGTAAGTTGGGAGACAAGTTGTGAAACTGCAACTGGACCGACCAAAGGCTAAAAGGAAAATGATTGGGATGGCTTGAGTACAAGAGACAAAAAGAACAGATGGGAAGTGTTCTCTAAGCAGTAACAACCCTCTGACTAAAGGAGACAGCATACGGAACGAAGAAAGTAAATCCAATTCGACTCAGCTCAGCACAACATGGGTTGCACTAGACGAGTCGAACTTTCTCCTGGAGAAATCCCTTACTCCTAGTACATTGTACCAAGTAGAGAAATATCAACTAACTTAAGGTACTTTCACATTATCATCACATTGCATGTGTGGACTACATGTAAACTACACATGCATGATAGTAACAAACGAGTCTTCATTCATATTGCTTTGGCTTTACTCTATTTACTACCTTTAACTTTTTTACCACTACTAGAAGCAGTAAGTAGTGTGGAAAAGTTTCATTTTCCAAGATTCTTGCTTACTTGCTTATTATATTTCACCCGGACAATGAATCGAATCGAAATGGAATATTGTAGAACGACAACACCAAGCATGCATAGCATTACTTTGTATACGAAAAGAAGGAACACCCGGGTCAGGGTTTCGGTTTGCTTTTCCCTTGGTAGTTGGAACTGAATTACATACAGCATACAAAATGAACCAAACCACCAAACCAAACCAAAGCAATATTGTCCCTAAGTTCTGAAGTTCGAATTACCAGCAGTAGAAAGTCTAGATGTACAAAATTGTAGTACAAATACCATACGACCGCTACCCCTGGCCCAGTCTGCTGCTTATGCCTATTCAATTTTCTGGGTTTACATGGTTTACATTCAACCTTGCAGAAATAACTTAGAAATTCACCCCATTCGCATCAAATAAGATCACCGAAGGAAAGACACTTTATTGAGATGACATCAATCAATCTATTAATATTCACGCTATCATGCCCTCTACTTCATATAGTGTTGTTTTAAAAGCTATAACTAACACATCAACAAACCCACAAAGCATTATCGCACCGGTCTGTTTTTCATTAGACCTTCATTCATGGGGAGCCCACTCAACTGCTGAAAGCAAGTTTAGTTCGACTTATTTCTTAGTGATGGCAATAACTAAGAACGGGTGAAGGAAGAAAGTACAAAGACCGTTTAATGACGAGCTAATGAGGACTACAAGTGAATATACGTACAATTGGTATGAGCAACCCATGAATTATTTGGATTAGAACTTTCCATTATGTACCACACACAATGGGACGTAGATTCACCACTACCCTACGTAGAATAGAAAACTAAGTTATAGAATCGGAATTTGCTTTCTCGTCTCCAATTTCTTCCTAACTTGCATTGCATTATTTTCTTTATTTTCATGTCCCAATACATAAACAGATAGATAGAGCTCACCATTGGATACCCCATGAAAATATAGAAAGCTCAGTTAGTCCGACCTCTGACTAAGAAAGGAAAGGAAACCCGGAACGAGGAAGAGAAAAGCACATTATATTATTACACTGTGGTATCGACCAAAAGAACTTGTCTTAGCCCTTCAGATTTCTCTTAAGGAAAGCAACAGAAAATAGAAGAACAGTAGTAGTGCATAAGATCTCTCTTAAGTCACTCGTCAGTCCTTTCCTAGCCTTTGCCTCCTCTGTTATGTGTTAGTTTGGCTCGGTTGCTCTAACTCTTCTGGTCTTGTCTGGTCTAAGCTCATTGGTAATATTATGACCATGGAGTGTGTGGCATCGACATCGACTATGAGACTTGGGCTACCTAGATTTTTGTTACATCATTCGTATTCGTATGCATGCAGTAGAAGCAGTGGCACTAGCTCTGGTAGTAAAAGTACAAGTAAGCGTTGTTACTTTGCTTCATCTCAACTTTAGACATGATGCTTTCCCTATTCCTACTTTCCCCTTCGTATTTTACTTCTGTGTTCCATTCCATCTACTTCATCGCCTTCATCTGTCCTAGGAAACTCGAACCTGAAAGAAAACTGCCAAAGCACTAGTATACCATTAAGCTTTGATAATACCATAGGTAGAGGTAGGTAAATTGTAAAAGCTACCAAGAGAGTTAGTAGTGCAAGCTACACGCTACACTCATTCTGAACTGACATTTACTTCGTTCAAGGTACAATCAGCTATACCAGTTCCTGCGCATCGATTCCCAGAAACTTAAAAAGCAACACAGTTCTAGGGAGAAAGTAAATAGCGAGCAAACTTAAATTCCACTGAAAGCCAGATCTAAAGGGTAGATAGATGGGGAAATTTCCTTTCTTTCTTTTTCAACTTAGGCTACTTTGCCAAACTCATGACTTCAACATGCTTTTAGATGAATAGATACATACTCATCTCTATAAGACTAATGGAATCATTAGAAAAAAATCATGAGACGAGCTTTGGCTGATAGCTTGCTATTTTTCACTACTCATACTCGGTGATAATACGATGATGGTAGTCGCCTAGATGGAAACAAGGATGAAGTGGAAAAGCCTAGCAGACCTATGTGGTTAAGTAAGTCTGGAGATCACGCTGGAACAAAGAAGAAAATACAACAGAAATGGAATTACATCCAAATATCTAAAAATTGAACCTCATTCTCCAACCCCAACCACATAACAAAGTAGTAGGTAACTAACTTAGCATTTCCTAAACTACCTAAAATTTAAGTAAAAAACTACCAAGAGCTTTTGGTTTCCTGGAAGTAAGCTGTCCAATTTCCACTTCCAAACAAAAATAACCTAATAACATGTTCAACATAGTAAAAAGAAGGTCTAACTTTTCTGACTCTGGAGAGTAGGTGAGGAAGGCGTGTGGATAGGAGACTTATTGATGAAGAAATAAATGTCAGATGGTGGACTTAGTTTTCAAAGCTCGCTACCCAAAATCTAATTCTAACTTCAATCAACTGCTATTACGTAACAGTATTTCACCGAGTATCCTGGTAATACCAGAACCAGTCCCCAATAATGAAATAGAAATCTCAAAAAAACGGATAGCTTATTGTTAAAGAAACAAAACAACAAAAGAAAATTTTAAATGCGTTGAGTCACAAGTTTAATCGCTTTGTACTCTACGCCACCAGATAAGGGACTCATATTTTCATGCACATGGCAATTTTTGGATTACAGAAATCTCATAAATAAATAAAAATGCAGATGATGAGGTTTAAATTATCTGAAGCAACGCCCCTTTGTAAACTCGGCAAAACATCTATTGTGATTCTGTTCAACTTCAACGAAACTTTTAATTGTTTCTGAAATCTTGAAAAACTGAACCAATGTGAGTTTTTTTGTATTTATTACATTATACAATAAAACCATTCTGATTTCATCCTCCGTAACATGAGATTTAAAGAAACTTTCTTCTATGGATTCAAACCTTCATTCTAGCTATAACTAATCTTGTGTTTTTCTCTATCAACACTGTTAAAAATAGTTTAGACACCTTAAGCTAAACAAACCCTTAACAAATTACTCGAAACTCTCTAGCCTACTTGGTTTCTAGCCAACGCTACAGTTCCTTCTAAAGATAATAAATCCATTATAAATATAAATATCAATAGAAGTGGTGGTTAGATTTTAATGGAAAATAGAGCAAGACAAACAAAAACACTATACTCGTCTCTTTCAAATAAAAAATAAAGGGTGACAGACAGGACAGGAAGGCGTTGGACTGTCAAAAAAAATCTGCTGACTTTCTCCTTGCTATATGCTCCTTACATAAATTTTTTACTTTCACTTGGGTTTTTTCTCTTGCCAGAGACATGTTCTGGTTCTTTACAGCAAACTCCTTCCAACATCCATGTCAGTCACTACAGTAGTGCTTTCGTTATAAATATAATAATGTAGGTGTGCTACATTGTGTTATGAATTCTATGCATTCGCTCACACAGGACATTCCTCTTCCTTCAAGCATAGGACATCACAAGGCCGTCCCAAACTCTCAAGTGAAAGAAATAGAGAAGAACCTTGCGGTCAGCAAGAGCTAAGTCGTCGGTCACTCTGCAGCTTTTACTATTCACTTACTTAGTCCAGAGTTCTCTTGTCTTATCCTATCTGCAGGTAGACTGTCACAAGTCTATCATAAAAAAACCTTTTAACGCTAAACAAGATAGACAAGGTGCACAGTAATGTCAAAAACCCATTTATAAATGTATCTACGTCATATGCTAGCTCTTTATCCAGACGGGAAAAAACATGTCATTATCCTATAATTTCTATTCTACCCAACCGTTCTAAATTTTACCTTAAAATTGAACTCACAAACCAATCCTATGTTTAAAATAGTACAAAAATGTTAAAATCTTAGTACATAAGGCAAATCCTCATCACCATGCTATAGCAGAGCACAGTTGCCACTTTCTCCACCCCTTTTTCCATGATTACAATGTTTTTTTCATCCATTCATTTGGTACAATAGATTTGTTATAAATACTATACCATCACGGGGGATGATTTAGCAGTGAAATGTTTTAACAAGCGCAAGTTAAAGATTAAAGAGTTATGATGACGTTAGTTGTGTACCTACTTAATAACTAATTAAGTCATATGCGTCATCTCATGCCACGGCCTAAATGAAAAACAATTATTACCTTCACAGTAAAAGGTAGTAAAGACGCTAAAAGGACTAGGAATTTATACATTTTGAGAATTTCTAAGCTTACTCCAAAATTTGGAACTGTTCGCATGTCTAAATAAGTCAACTGGAGAAAGTTACGAAGAAAGTTTGACAGTAACTTCTAACTTAGCGAGTTAATACAAAAATATCGAAAGCTCTTAGTAACATAAACCTAATTTGTACACATGTTAACATCATAGTTTGGTAGTTAGGAGATTGTTACCTTATTCATAGTCAGTTTAGCTATTTCGTATCGAAAATAACTCGAGAGAGTTACAACGCCTATTAAAGTTCGAAGTTACCTTGAAACTATACAGACAGTGAAGTACAAGTAAATGAAAGACTTTGTACACATCATTTCTAGCTTTATGTACCCATTTTCAGTCAGTATGTTCAGAGTTACCTTGGTCTATAAAGATCTGACTGGTTGGTTCTAGGTAGAACCTAGTGAATGAACCTAGAAAACTTTAACATCCTCACTAGCACGTTCCTAGATACTATAACTTAAAAACAGAATGCTCGACGAATGGTTGGTTGTGTTTTGCAAGGTTGTCTGGACTTTTTAGGGGTTCTTTCTTTTGTTTAAACAAGACGGCTCTCCTTTATGGATGTTGTTGAGCTCGTCATTGTGAACGCAGGTTAAGTTAAAATGCAATGATCAATTCCTTATCCTTTCACCTTGGATCCACTGATCTTGAGTACCCCTTTTAGTAGTTTGACTATCAATAATCCAACTTAAGTTATTGAAATTGAGCCGTCACTGAAAAAGTGTTGCTGCATTCATGCATCTTCTTTAATAGGTAAAAACTGCAAATGGAGGACATTTTGTCAATTAAAGCAAAAACAAAGGACTTATTATCTTTATTTAGATACTTTCGATTTTCTACTAAAATATTGATGTGTTCAGTCTGTATTAAAAAACGCAAGCCAAGATTACCCCCTAAGGTGAGCTTAGTACGGGAAACTGAAGGTCACTGTTAATTTGAAGTGAGGACCATTTGAAACCACTTAGGGTGAATTTAATTTGCTTGTGAAATAATCATTACATGTACAGCTTTTCGAGTGACGCAGCTTTTTCTCAAAATATGAAAAACAACAAATACGTAAAATAAAATCTTTAAAGTTTAAAAAGAAAACTGGAAAAATTTTACAGTAAATTGTTATTAGTCGCAAGCTTTCTAACGGGTTCTCCATTCCCTCTTCATAAAGACCAAATTGTATGAAAAGAAGAGTACTTTTCGTTTAATTAATTATAATACCTAGTGTAATTCTAAAGCTGTCAAAAGAAAAAGTTGAATTTTATTGTTGAAGTTGTTCAGTTTGAATTTCAATATTCATGAGTATCATGAGAAGCTAAAACGTACTGCAAATTTCGTACTTAATGATCATGAATTAAGCTATATTTACGAGAAGTCCAAATTTTTACCACATCACCTTTTCAGCTAAAAAATCATTATTGTTTTTAAACTAACATGAAATGCTATAAAACACTGCACCAAAATATCCGTCAAAATAAAAAAAAAATTAATTAATTAACACGTAGATCCGATTTTATTTATTATATGCATTTCGAATGAATGCTCAAGTTATAGAGTTGCTAACGCTAACTTGTCAAAGGCACATAATATCACGTACTTGTCGTTCTCTGTTTGAAATGTAAAGTATACAACTTTTTGATTCAAACCAGCTCAAAAATTTTAGTTTTTTCGTTTTTTCAAACAAATTAAAATCCATTGAAAATGATCAAACATTTTCAACTTTAGCGTTTACTCACCTACCCACAATTTGAGGTCATCTTTGTAAATCATAACTGGAAAATCCCTTTCATTGCTGCATTCCTTTTGACTTTTTGCAAATAATCAATTCAGAGAATTCTGTAATGAGCTTCATAATAAAATACGCAGAAGCTCTTTATATATTTTATTTATCCAAGTCATAATGATAAAGCCCACCTTTTTTGCACAAGCAAATATAGTGAAAAAGTAATCGTTAATAATGGGATTTTGGGAGAAATAGTTGGATGATTATAAAAGCCCACTCTTCATGATAATACGACAAATTAAAGAATGATGATCTGAAAATCTGAGCCATCCAAGTCTAACTTACTTCTGTAGAAAGTTAACCTAAAAGTTTTTCACGTTTCTTTTCATGGGATATAAAAAGTACCTTTCTTCGTGGATGGATGCATTCAGTAATCTTCATAATGATTCCGAGCAAAACTGTTGTGTAATCACTTTTAATCAGGTTATGCATACCTGGTTGCAACATGAGTCAGTAGCCATGACCTTTAAGTACTTTCTTTTAACCGTAAGCAATACTGCATTTGCAAATCGGTATTATGGATATGAGGATAATAATGATCATTACGAGCACGTTTCGAGTTGATCTTATGCCGTAGTTTTGCATAAGAATGGGATGCTTTTTCTATTCAGGTCATGGTAATTAGAATTCAGTGAAACCTCTACAAAATTATCGCCAAAAGGATTTCATCGTCAGTAAAATTTCAACCACACAACCAGATTACCACCAACTATTATATAATTTCCTAGTTTCTCTCTCCTTCTATTCAACTTTCACCTTAATTTTGCCTATGATCATTCACGTTGCTTACATAACCTAGTATGTTTGCTTTTCAATACTTGGATTGTAAATACATTTCCCGAAATTATCATGCAACTCAATTTTTATTTTTAATGCACCTTTGCTTAGAGGTATTAATATTACTATTTTTAAATAATGAAGGTTGGTTTACGTAATAGCACACTTTAAAAGCCGCCGTGAGGGATACAATGTGAAGAATCAAGTTTATTTGGAATAATTATGATAAATCCCCAGTGTATGGAGATTTGTAGAGGATTCAAGTACCTACAGGAAATTTTTTTTCAAAAATTTCTCGAGTTCCCAATACTAATTTTCTACTAGATATGAAATCTTTAGGTAGCTCGTCAGCAACCTAGCAGACGATGATTCAAATCCGAGATTATAGCATTGAATCGAAAACAAGAACTCATGGCCACAATATGCATATAATCTTTAAGGATCAATTAAATATATAATACGGATCAAGTTACGATGCATGGTCCAATATTTATCCCCATGAATACGATATAATGACATCAGTCGAAGTGTAATAGGACATGTGCTACATCGATGGTGGTATACCTAGTTTGTCACGTTTTCTAGTTTTCTTCGATTTTGTGTGTTCAACTGCTGCAAAAAATCACCGAAAATGAATGGATTTTTCAAAAAATAGTATTATTCATTTAATGGCAGAGACTAATTATTCAGTCACGTTTATAATGCAAACACTACAGTTATTTTTTCTCATGGTCATGATACAAGTCCACTAGATATGGAAAAATTACCGTAAACGCGATTTAGAATCCCCCCGGTTTATAGCCCCCCTAAATAATTCCCCAGGTTTGGCGACTGGTTTGAAAAAATAACCCCCCCCCCCGGAATATAGACCCATCCAAAAAATATAGTTTAGTGTAGAACATAAAAAAGGCAACTCGAAAAAATGGAAACAGAAAATTAAGAAACCACAAAGCCTTGATCTAGTTTAAAACCAACTTTTAAGGTTTCACATCTAAAATTATAAAGCATTTTGGATTTTGACGAGACAAATTGATGGTTTTTAGATAAAAAGTTCTTTGGTTTTTGCTTTGAAACTATAATCCCCCCCCCCCCCGGAACAGAGCCCCACTCCGAAATAGAGCTCCATCCTTTTTGAAGGGTTGAAAAAATCGTGTTAGATCACTTTTCCAAACGCACTTTGCCGAATCTTTTTCGCCGAATGCATTTTGCCGAAAGCCTTATGGCCGACAAAATGACTACACGGTCAAAATTACAAAACAACAACGGATTATTGTCAAAGATCTGATACGAGCCAGTCTATTCACTGATAGGGGCTTAATCCAATGACACTGCATCTTTGTTTTCATCCAAACGTATTTATTATCGTATTTTTCGTTTCATTATTTAAATTCGGCAAAACCGTCTTTGGCAAAAACAAAAATAGGCAATATGCAAATTCGGCATACTGCGTTCGGCCGATACCCTTTCGGCAATTACGTTTCCGCAAAGTGACCTAGAACCGAAAAAATAACTCTCCATGGGGTTCTAAATCGCTTTTTACGGTACTTTAAGCTCGTCTCTACTAACGTATTCCGGACCAGGTGAGACTAGATCAACATATCCTACTCTATTCGATTTCTGACAGCAACTTATCAATTTTCGGCTGGCTTGAGGTCAACCCACCCGTAAAATCAGAAATACAACATAAGCATATGAAGTACGAATTTCGTTTGCGTACATCTCATCATTATCTTCGATACTATCCATTTCATGCACCTTCGATACTATTTATCACCTCCTCTAACGATGTAAGATTGAAAGATGTTTGCAATTAATATGTCCAAGGCGATTTCTTCTCTACAAAGTGGTCTTTCTCAGCTTCTAATGTATATAAAAATGTATAAACTGTGGGATACTTACTACTATATTACGAAACTATGTAATGCAAAATTGACGATTGCGATTGATTGATTGATTTAAATTAAATTTTATAGTATATAATAAGTCAAGCTTAAATTTGTATTTCAAACGTCTTGGTTGAAATGTATGAATAATTCATAAATACCTTGCGTCAGCAATAAAAACCAGTAATAGAAACTTACTGATATGGGATACAGACGTAACTGTTGAGGACTGTCCCATTTACATCACGAATTGATGTAATACTGTAATACACCAGTGTTGTTGCTCAAGATTTACTGGAGATGGATGACAGAGATGAACACATCGGAGATTTACACTGGATCCCTCGTTAGAATTATATCAAGTGGGTAGGAAAAGGATTAAGTCGATAAAAAACACTTACACTGCAGCGGTCCACGAAACGTCTCAAAATACTAATGAACACAATTTATTTAATGCTAGTCAATTATAATAAAATACTATCGAATCTGAATTGCAGCCGTAGCACAACAGTTCCTTGAATTTTTCCAAACAAACTATCGTTTTCCTATACCGTTGCAGAAAGTCTTCCAATTTATTGTAGCCGGCTCTGAAGAAACTGGAATCAATGTGACTTAAAGAAACTTCTTGAGGAAGGAGACTTTTAATCATTCCGTATATCAAAACGTGTGAGCGCAAAAGGATGGAATTGTAATGCAACTTAAAGACCATGATTTCGATGATTACGACATTTGGAGACGGCACCTGGTAAAAACAGTAGAATAAAAAAATTCTAAATTTGCTTAAGCCTTAAATCAATTGCGTTGATTAATTTTATGGTTTATTAATTAAATGAAGCCTATTACACCTGAAGCTTTAAAATTAGCATGAAATGAATGTTTTCAATTATAATAAAATTGTTAAATAAAATGACCAGATATTTTAAAACTTCTTTTAGCCCCTCGTCTAGTGACCATCAGTATTTAGTATGAATTATGATATAGAAAAATAATATATTGCGCCCTCCGTTCTCAAAAGTTTTCTAATACTTAATCATGACGACTTTTTCTAATTTCGATTTCTCAGTACTTGAGCCTGTTTAGATTAAATTATTTTTTTTAAATGTATGATTATATTTGTATTAAGTAGTAGTGTATGTGAATTATTTCACGTAACGTTCATGTAATGCGTATTATTAGTACTTCGGTCAGGTTCTCCTTTGTCTTTTCCCCTAAACAGATTTTTCATAATGAGGGTTTTATTCGACCTTGAACGTAGGTATTGGCTAGGTTTAAGGTCGACTAATGGTAGACTGTAATCTGTAAACTAAACCGTATGTTGCAAACCTCAAACTAGCAGTGCACTCCATTGACGACTGCTTAGTTTACTGACACTGTAATATTTTACAAGAAGTGTTATGCTACGGGTTCATCGTCTACCTACCTATCTTCAAAACTCTTCATGCAGATTAGATTTCAAAGAAAAATACGTTAAACAAACCGAACACCCAGTTTATAAAAAAATAATTTTTGTTATTCAAAATACTTCTTACAAATTCCATCAACTTTAAAATGTTCCCATTTCTGAATAAAATAGGAGATGTAGCATAAGATCAGTAAAAACAATCTGGGCAAATCCAACAGAATTAGTACTTTTACCATGAATCGACCTAATCTGTGCGTCTTCGTCCCAGTTCAGTTGAACAAAATATGGAATATAACTGAATCCATTCAGAAATGTACGGACGGACGGTCTATGACTAAAATAAAAATAAAAACTATACATGTAATAAATAATAATAATAAATAATAATAATATATACCATGTCAAGTTAAACATTTATACAACTAGAAGAAAAAAACAAAAAAAGGTGTAGCATTATATACATAATAAAATTGAACAACTGCCGATTTAAAAATAATTGATAAATTAAACGCTTAAAAGTCAACTCACGAGACTCGACACTTGAAGACTCCGGTCCTTTAGTCTGGCCTCGTCCGACTAAAAGGTGAAAGGCTAAGTAATTGAGCAACAGCAAACAGGCACGGCTGAAGGTTACAATAACGGTTTGGGAAGTGTACCACCTTCTGGAAACGCAGACTTGTCTACAGTCGTACACAAGTTTGTTTACGGAAAGCGGGTTCATTGTCAATACCCAACCCTTGCCCCCTTATGCATAGAGTTTTGAAACGTCACCGTTATGCTGGGACGAACAATCTTATTAGTTTTATAGTGTGCAGGAATACTACTTAAAAAATTACGTATTTTAGGCCGTTTATTTCAACCAAAGGCAGTTTGGCAGTGTACAGTTGATAGTACGTCTTTTCAATTAACAACTATTTATTGCTTATTATTGATGATCATCGTTTCGTCCCGTACTTTGTAACCCATCCATCACACCCACAATCAACCCCCCTTTCTTGTGCATCCTCCAGGGTTACTTTTCCGGTTATTTGCAACCTAGAATCAGTAAATATTATTAGTAATCCATTTTTCCTTATTGCAATTAATTACTTAAAAACATTTGGTATTTAATACTCATTTGTCCAAACCTCATTTTTCTCCGACAGCCTGCACTCTGTCCCCCCCCCCTCCGTGCCCGTTGTCCACTTCTTCTAACTAAAGATCAGGCATCCTCACATGAAAATTTCCATTTAAAACATTTTAATGGTAGTTCAACGTTTAAAAGTTTCAAGTTAAATGTTCAAAAATGTTAAATGAATGTTAATGCATGCTTAATGCTAATGCAGTAGTTTAGTTTAATGGAAAGTGTTGACGTTGAGGGTCTCACAGCACACAATGGAAATGGAGTAAATTATTATACTGTCAACTGACTGACTGTATATTAGGTATTAAAAATTCATGCATTAACAATTAATGTTAAATATGAATGTGTAATGCATAATGCATGGAGTCACACCTCATAAACTTCAAATGACCTGATAATCTATCACTTACAACAAAACTACGACTGTGAACTGAAGATGAGTCGACAGTCTCGACACTCGACAGTCAGTCAGTGAAATAATGACACTTGCACATATATACAATGTAGTACATTAAGTAGATGACAGATGAATTGTACAGTGACGAAACCATGCTGTTGACAGCGACACGATATAATCAATCGTGTGACCATATACCTCCATGGTGCACACCCACACCACCACACCCTTGGTGCAAAACGTTGTTACTTTAAAAAAAATTGAAATCCTTATTTTTTTTACGCCTCTTTAATTTGTTATTTTGTAATGATAACAAGTTGTAAAAGAGGAACTTTTGTATTTGGCTCTTGAAGAAGGGAATCCTTCAATACTCATGTAGAGTTTGAGAGTAGAATCAAGGTCACAGACTTAACTTTCCCATCCTTTCCCTTTTTTCGGGAATTTTCTCCTGGGCAATTAAAAGATGTGAATTCTACAGTAATGACAGACGGATGCTTTTCGGATTTTTTGAAAAAAATACCGAAATGGCAAATAAACTTTGGCAAAAAATTTACCGTAATTAACTGTTTCTGTTTCTGGTGACCAATGCTCATTTTTGCGACTGTTTTTCAGTATTATAGGAAATCTATGAATTTTAATGAGCGTTAAGGCAAGCAATGAGTAGCTCCAACAAGAGGGTTTTTTCTCGAGCTAGAATTACCTATAACTTGGCATTTCAAAAAAATTGATAATGATAAGGATAAGATGATACAAAATTGATGGAATAAATAGTTCTTCTCCCTTCAATTAAGAACTAGCTCCATGTTTTTTTTTTCCTTGGCGGATACCCTGGGGGATTCCTCCAATCTACTTGATTCCATAAGGGGTTTAAGTTTAATGTGACGCTACATAACTATTTTCAAACAAATAGCCTTACTAAGTGAGTACAGGGCTTAACAAAATATATGAAAAGCTAAGTAGAGCTACTAAATCTTTCATATACGATAAATAAAGGAGCCATATGGCTCCTTTTTATCTATCGTATATGTAAGGCTTTGAACCGAAATGTAATGAATGATATGATGACATAATAGATTTAAAACTAAAGAGAAGCAACTTGATGTGGTTGAGGAGTTGATGCATGAAAAGTGTTTTTTTAAAAACATTTTGAACACCTTTTTATGGTGGAGCTAACTCAACTTTATATTCCACCGTGCTCTTTTGATGTACCGTACTTATCAATTTAGAACCCCGAGGGTGGTTACGATTACTTTTCCGGCAGTTCGAAAAGGGTGAGCTTCTGTATTGTGGCGGATTGTATTTTTTAATCTCTGGAAATATGGAGAAGATTTACTGCAATAGATTTGGGTCATTTTCGAGTGGACCTTCCGTTTTTCCCTATCTATCCTTATGTGAAAACCGATTGTAAAAAAGCTCATCCTGTAGAATGGTAAAGCGTTGACCGACGGGCAAGACACCACGCCTGACCATTTACATAAAGTAGCTCCGCTACTTAATAATGCTGAATTGAACATAGGATATTCATATTAAGACATATTTATAGTGTAGTTAGTTGTGTGCAATTGATTTAATGCTAATTAAATTTACTTATATAGCATGAACATTACATTAAATTAGTTTTGTGTAAAGCTAATTTGTACAAAGAACGCGATTTCTGCTTATTATAATAGAATATTAAGTTGCTCTACAACAGGCGTAAGGAGATACAACGATTCGAAGAAAAATTTAAAAGGACTTCACTAACGAGGCATCGTGTCCTGAAATCCTTAACACCCATTAGCAAACTGAATTAAAAGTTCCCTTACGATGGATCTGTAAAAGTGGTCATAAAAAATTCATTTATCGTCAAAATGATTGGACTGTATGTCCGTTATTGGTGTTATCCTTTATCAGATCAGAAATTAACGACTTGATCGGTTAAAAAAACAGAAATTGGCATTAGTTTCTGAGCTTAGGATTACTCAAGCCATTCAGCAAAACGTTGAAAGATTTAAAACAAATTAACTGATACATGAGATTGTATGACCTGTTTCAGAGACCTCAAAGGAACTTTTAAAACTCGCTGCAAACGTCGTACAATGATTTCAGAAAAGCTCTCTTTACTTTAAAATTGATCTACTTATCTAGTGATATCTAATACAAACTTAACAAATTACGATAACAAATACTAATACAAAACGAAAATCTTTTAGTGAAACTTATGTTCACCTTTGAATACAAGTTGAATATTTATGTTACAAAGGAATCAAAGACACGCTTACTTCAGTTGATTTGGCACTCTGTGAATTTGAAAACATTTTGCCCATAAGCTCTTGATCTTGATTGTCAGGGGTCTGTTGGATTTTTAGATTAGATTACTAGTACAAAATCCAGACATTATAAATGTGTAATGGTTAAGCTTTAAAACACAACTTTTATTACAATTTGCCAACACTAAAAATAAGGTCATAAAGTCATCGCTAGTAATATAAAAAGGGACTTAAGTTCGAGATAAAATACGTACTGACAATTGTACAAGTAGGCGGTACTAACAAAAACTGAAAGATCAGATCAATTCTAAATGCCTAGGCTAAAATATAGGTATAAATAATTTCCGTTGAGTTGAGTTGGATGGACTCAATTAGTAGACGCTAAATGCCCACATTTAGCCTCTAGTACCGTTTACAACACTTACATACAGCGTTAATTGAGAAGTACTACTTGTGATCAATGACTTGGTTGGTTTTCGCCATGGAACGATAGAATTTAATACATGAGACTACTTCCATAGGCATTTTTGATAAAATGTTAATCAGTTTAGTTTAAAACGCTCATAAATAAAAGTACATACTTCAGTTACACACTAACATACCCCTTGTAGTGTAGTTTGATAGTAAAAATAAAACGAGTTTAGTAAAAAGAGTACAATTTTGTGGATTTAACTTATCACGAACGAACGAATTTCTAAAATGACCTTCCTCATGGTTCCGAGTTATAACTTCAGGATGCTCATCAAATACCCACTTACCACACGCAAATAACTTTAAATATAATACGAACTAAAGCAGCTTTTAACATCTACTAGTCTATCTCATTCTTACCCTTGTATAAAATAGGGAAGATGTTTAATTGAAGGTTAACATTATTGTTACAACTATTTATTTACAAATCTAGGTAAAGAATAAGGTCACTTAAAATCTCGTTAGATGATATCATTTACATAACAACCAGTGAAAAGAGCATGATTTTTGTTGTGAAAACACTCAAGAATGAACCGAAATAAAATATAAATAGAAAGTAAAAAGCAACATTAACAAATTAAAATAGGTACGCATGAACCTTTCTAGGTCATTTGCTTGGGCTGAAACCCTCGGCATTGAAAATATATAAATGATGCACAAACAGAATAATATATACATACTGAAGGCTTAAGCAATTGTAATTACAAATGTATTTTGAGAGTAACATGAATCATGATTCGGTACGGTTGCCCTCAGATCCGACACTAAGGGTTCGTTGGTATTGTTGAGATGGACGAGTTGAGGTCGAAGATGAAGATCCAGACGACTGCATGTCTCGATCTCGGTTTGATGCGTTGTTCACAAGTGGTTCACGAGGAACGGGTTCCCCACGAAGAAATCGTTCAAGCTTATCCACACAAGCATCTTGGTAATCGTGAATCCATCTGAAATGATATTAAGCCAGTTAGTGACATTTCATTTTGAAGCCGAATTCTTTAAAAGTATAAGAACATTTATGGCTGGGCATACTTGACACCGTTGAATGTTAAAACCGGCTGAATATCTTCAGGTAGATGTTCAGTCTCTGGCCACAGGAAATTGTCCATAATGGGAATAATGTTGCATGAGGAGTCCAAAGCAGCAACGATTTCCTAAAAACGATCGTCATGAATATCACTTTAGCTCTTCAAATTTGCTTTAAAAAACTGTCTTACCCTATGAACCCAGTCTTTGCACTCATTATCTTCAACACATCGATCTAATGCATTGGGCGTGAGAACAAGAAGGAAATGCCTTGCTTGTCTGATGCTTTGAAGGAGATTATTATCAAATTTTCCGGCTTCCAGTCGCTCTACGTCAATAAACACAGAAAAGCCTCGAAGTTGCAGATGTACTTTGAGTAAACTGGCCAGTTGAGACCCATTGGAACGTCGATAACTGATAAATACATCTAAAGGTTTGTCAGGGTTTTCTTCTGACGTCTGAATCTCATTCTTTTCTGCTTAATATCACACACGTAACTCAGTTATACATTCAGTTCACAGGAAATAATATAATATGTTGCGTAAAGTTCTACCATCATGAAAGGTGAATTACCTTTTAAAGCGTCCATTATTCGTTTTCTATCAATACTGTTGCACACCCCACATTCCCCAAGGACCTCTTCCGTAAGGCATTTTCGAAGTGTGTCTTTATCCACGTGATTATTTATAAGTGTGTAGGTGTATGCACAGAAGTCGGGGTGGATTGAGTTTAGAAAGTCGTTGAGATTTGAGGAATCGCAGCTAGAGTAATCAGCCATCTTTTTCAGGTGCTTCAAGTCTCTCATGAATCTAGATGTTCAGCAAATTTTATATTTAATCTTCATTTAAAAAAAAAGATGTGCGCGTATAATTAGGAAATTTACCTTTTACGAAGGATTCCATTTTCCATGCCAATATCGGTTTTGAGCATTTCTTCGGTGAGTTGAAGGAGGAGATCGCCATCCACACGGGATGCCATGAAAGATTCGGCGTACTTATCAAACCCCTTTTGTATTACCCATTCTCTCACATCTTCAATCGACCAGAGGGGGACTTGTTGACTCAATTTATGGGGTACTGTTTCTCCGATTAGCCTCAAAGCTTGTGCAGCGAATTTAGAAGCTAATGCATTTGGTGATGATGCT
Source organism: Isotoma decorata (assembly GCA_034698605.1). Lineage (NCBI taxonomy): Eukaryota > Metazoa > Arthropoda > Collembola > Entomobryomorpha > Isotomidae > Isotoma > Isotoma decorata. The sequence continues at coordinate 65,718 of JAQGBU010000079.1, forward strand.
ACCCTTTTCAGTGGCTCTATGGCATGGATCTGCTTGAATATTCCTGTCTGGCCTTCCCGTTTTTTGATACCGGCTTCCATACTTAAAAACCACACGCAACAAAGTTACAGAACATTGCAATTTCACATAAGAGTAATAGGTCATTTAATTTAACATCATACCAAAAATGAAACGCAGCAAGGGAACATGCCTCTTCTCTCTGGGAAGAAAGGACAGGAACCAATCTTTCCAACCACTGAATACTCTGACCCTGACCGTGAGATAAGCTCGTCTGTGCAAACTCTTCGGGGTTATGGGAAGTCAAAAAGGGCTCGACTAACTGAAGAGTATCTATTTAAGTTGAATAGTATAAATTGACAATTTACAAACACTGCAAATTTTAAAGAAATAATCATCATTTCAATAACAATTTTTATTGGGACACATACTTGATTTGATTATCTGAGCTTCAATTTCTTTGTTTGCTACAAGAACTGCAATGGCTAAGCAGGCATAGTATTTGATAGAGTCGTCGTGATGGAAAGCCAGAGGAAAAAGCCATAAGTGAACTTTCTTTTTGATCATCGCTTCTTGGTTCTCAGCACCTCCGTATAAGGATAAATTAACCAACGCTCCAGCACAGTTTCTTAATGTTTCCACATCCATTCGTCGGCATTCAGCCATCACCCTTTCTAGACCTTGAAGTCTGAGAACATCACTGCAGGTAGTTTCACTATGACGAAACAAATGCCTAAGCAGCCCAGTTCCTACACGAGACTCGTCGACTTCACAAAGCTCAGATGCAACCTATAGAAATGCGATATAGAATATTTTGATAAGCACAAATTTAACAACGTCTGAAAAAAGCGACGGCTTCATAAATTTTCAATCTTACCTTCACAACTTTGTCCAGACAATCGAATCCTTTTTCTACTACATAATTGCAATTATCAGGGGTAAGAGATTGCTCAAGAAGCCTCGCAGAGGCTACTCGAAGGTCGGTTCTTTGAGAACCAAAGTTTCCAATGAGCAAGTCTAAGCCTCCCATTTTACGGAAAGTATCACACAAGTTTCCTCCAACCTGTAAAAAATGGCAAGTAAAACTCATAAGAAATCAAGTTTAAGTTAGTTTTGCCGAGAAAAAATGCAAGCTTTACCACTACCTGATGGCCGTGACCAGGGACTTTCCAGGCCGCTTTCATCACTCCAGAGGCATATTCGAGATGAGATACCGAGCTTCCTGCTTCTTCAGCGGAATCTCGCAGCGATTCAACTATGCCTGACAACTCACTGGAATATTTGTCAATTACTCGGTCTACGTCTTGAGTGGTGGATTCCCATCCTAGGGAGTCTAAATCTTCGAACACAAACGCTAAAGGGAAAGTAATACATGAACATTTAGAAAATTTAAAATGTATATCAGAATGAATGAGTGATGTAGCATCTTTGGTTATTTACCATTGTCAAAAGGTAGGGCAGGGAGAGCCAACTGATTTTTAAATGTCAATTTTGACTGTCTGGATGATGTGAATTGCTTCTCTGAATTTATTACTGTTCCTTCGCTTAATGACGTTTGTTTTCGTTGCTCCGCCGCTACAGCTCGCTTTTCTGCAGTAAACGTGTCCGTGGAAAGCTTCATTTGTGCTACCGCCGCAGATCGACTTTCCGCCTCGGTCACACCTCCTTGAGTGAGCGATCTTTAATTATCATTTTACATAAATGAAATACCATCAACTTTCTGTACAAATGTTCAAGTTTTTTAATATCATAATTGTAAAATGCGTCAATTCAACACATCATTCAAAAGGAGTAATAAATGTACTAAAATCCAAATTCAAAATCCCAAAAAATAAAGAATTGAAATTAAACTATTTGCCCTGTCTGACTTACTCTTCCGGAGAATCTTCCATTTTATTTACCCTTCAATACCAGGATTTTTTATGTATTATATAACTCTTGCACTAAATATTTTAAACTTGTCGAGATTTTGGAATTAAAAAACTCAGAGCATTCGAGAAAAGAGAAAAAGTGAGAAAAGATGGGATTAACTACGGAAAAATCTAGGACCAGACCACAAAAAGATAAGTCTGACATTTCAGACAACAAATATATTTATAAGCATAGTTTGCTATTTCTAGCTTAGAAAAGCCCCTTGAGGTGGTTAAGACTATACTTCAAGGGGTATAATCATATTACGGTATTCCATAGTATTTGCATGTACTTGCACCTGATTTATGCACAATGCTTTACATGGTATGATTTACTTAATTTGCATTCGATATTTTGTCCACATTTATTTGTTTTTTGTAAAAAAGCTTTTTCAATACTTTACTTTGGTTTCCTTGTCTCAAAAGTGTACGAAAAATAAATCACCTCTGCTGACTCTTCATAGCTGCTGACTTTTCTGCAGTAATTCCATCCACTTCAACCTTTTGCCTAATGGCTTTGGCAGATTGTTTCTCTTCATAACTCACATCTCCCGTTTGAACTCGCTTCGTTTCTGCAGCGTTGGCTGAGGACTGCTCTGCGCTGTAGTTTCCACTTCTTACTGTAGTAGATGAGGATGAAGCAACCTTCTTTTGCTCATACCGGAAGCTCTGAGTACCCTCTTTGAGAGCCCCATCTATGACATTGTTAGTATTTGGATGGTTGTTCATGACTAGGTTAGGACTTTCTAAGGGAGGATTTGCCAAATCACCTAAAGGGGCTAGTTGCATCTCCGTGGGAGAAGGGAATGGAACTTCTTGAACCAGAACTGTGCCAGTGTCTAGGGGTGAGTCACTTCCTCCATTGTGATGATCAACAAGGTGTTTTCCTTTTGAATCAATGAGTTTAAGGGGGGAGAGTCCTGAACTGGATTTATTGGATCCGACAATAGTACTGGCTGATGATACAGACTGGTGGGAAGTGGATGTTGAGGAAGATGACTGCTGACTTACTTGTGCCTTCATTTGTGACATTCGGGTTTGCATTTCTGTAAGGTTCGATTTAAGGTGCTGAGTTTGCTGTACGTGCTGAGAGGTCTCGTTTGTCTGATGATGAGTTTTAACGGCTGAGGAAACAACCCGTCTACTTGACGAGTTTACAGACGAGTTTACAGTCTGATGCTGAGATTGCGATGTGGAGTTTATCCGAGAAAATTGAGCCGCTTTGCTCTAAGGGATGAAAAAATAGATACATCAAATGTTATTCTTACAGCCTCAGTCTCTTTACTTATTTTCATGTACTTCTATCATTAGTATTTGAGAAACATTTTCAAATGATTCTTGTTTTTAAATAAAAGTCCTGAACTTAAAACATTCTAATTAAAATTTATGACATAGAAGTTTTCCTGAACTATTTTGTAGACTGTGGGATTGACCGTATTTATTATTTTGATAACGTTATTTTGCTTCATGTTTGCACTATTCTTCCATCACTTAAATATTGATTGTTGTTAGTGAGAATTAAAAACAGAAACGTTCACAGAAAATAGAATGAGAGATCATCTTTTATGTATTTGTTAATTTTTGGAATCTTACACTGAAGTTTTTTACACCTTAAGATTATGACTATTCAATGAAATACTGACTACTTGTTTTTCGAAATAGAAATGGTAAAGCAATTACATGATGATAATATCACCTAGTATTGCGGGTCGTGACGCTTCATTAAATCTGTCAATTAGAGCCTTGTATAGTTTATGAAACTTGTAAACATAATCTGAATAGTAGTGGAGCAGTTGAAATATTGTATTAGCCATCGAACGAGAAAATAAATTTGATTAGTAACCTCGTTAAAATAATTGCATTGTGAAAGATCCTGTAATTTAAAATATTTCCTAAATATGAACCGAGCTAAGGTATAGATGCTAAATGATTTAATGTTAAAATGTAATAGACTCTTGTACCGGGTATCGACTTACAATTTTTAGAAAAATATTGTAGAATCGAAATTTGCTCAAATCAATATTCAATGAAGCTGTGCCGAATTTTAGGTCATAGTCATAAAATAAAACTCATCAAACATTTCATAAAACTTTTCACCAGGAGAATTCTAAGGAGTTAAATTTTTTTAGGACTTTTCACAAATATTATTTCAAAATTAAGCCAACAACGTCATGATGAAGAACCCTCTGTGTAGCATTCAGAAAAAGTTTTAATCTCGTAATTTTAATCGAAAGACGCTTATAAAATTTTCCAGTATCTCACGTAATAACTTATCCTAAGGTTTAACTTTTTTGTTGAAATTTTTAAAAAATGCTTTGAGCCTTAGATTTTGATAAGGTAATATAATGTACAAAATTGTTATGTAAACAACCAACCAATCTTGATGTACTTTGTCATCACATCAAATTAATTAACGTTTTTCAAAGGTCATTTTTCTTCTAATTCTGCTGCAAATAATAAAGGGTAAAAGAGCAATAGCTCTTCAGCCTTTTAAAGAAAAATATCTTTAGTATTAAAATTAAAACCCATACATATATTTTTCCTGAAATTTAGCTTCAGTCTACATTGAAACTGGTTAATCACAAATCAATAGGATAGTATAAAATATTTAGTGATTTTAAATATCACACAGAAGCAAATTTCGTCTATCACCCTAGGAATTTGCATAGCATTTAAACAAACAAAGTAAGAGAACAAGTACAAGGAGGTGGTTCGTACTTTTTCATTGAATAACACATTGTTAGAGAAACATTATTAAATAAAAATAAAAAAGATACGTTAATAAATTAATACTGTAAGTTGGAAAAACGAATCAAAATTAGAAGAAAAGAAAAAGTAAAGAGAAAAGGGTTTGATACATACAGCATTTTGTACCTGCACATTCCCAGTGGACTGAACTCCATTGAGAAGCCCCATACTTTGGCCATTCAATCCCGTCGGGCTTGTCAGCTCATCAGAATCAGCCATCTGCAAATCAATCAAATTACATTTCACCATTTAATTTTATTCATTACCGTCTTGCCCAAAACATAAAACAAATGGTAAACTACAATTATCTACACACATATATACATGCATTATGGTGGTGCACAGGGCTACTACCCCAAGTGTGCAATTAACATGCCTAATTAATTAGACACAAGATTAATTGCAATTAATAGCCGGTTTCATGTAGTAAATCCCTTCAACAATGCCATAAGCATGTAATGTAATATTTATTAGCCTTCTCCCAAACCTCGTGGATGGGTGGATCTTTAGTTAGTTTGACATATCTATATAAGCCTATATTAAAATCTAAAGATAAGTAGACTTGCAACTTTTACATGGAACAATTACACATAATTTATGCATCTTTATCAGCCACAACCAAGATAGAAAAAATATTGCTGCAAATAAATATCAGCATTAATTAAGTATTCGCATTAATTTACAGAATAAAAAATTAAACATATATACCCAATCCTCCAAACATTTTGTCACTAATACTAATACAATGCACACATCGTGTAATCATATTGTCACCATCAAGCCTATATTCTACTTTGAACAAAGTCATAAATTAAAGAAAAGGATTTAGTGAATTTTATCGTTCCAGTCTAATGAAACAAATAACTTGTAATCAAGAGGGTATCAATCCGTATTCATGAAGAGGTTTCTTAATTTTTAAGACCCAAGCCAAAACAGTACAACTCACAGGTTTAATCTGTGTTGTATCTGTAGGCATGCATGTGACTTTTTTCTCCATTTAGTAATAAAATATCTTAGTAGGGTTCACTAATTTAGTTGTATCAGTGAACAAGACACCAAAAGAGTGATAAACGCATTAAGAAGGAAATAATTTAGTTGAAAGTATTTAATCAACCGTCAGAATGTATTTTTCTTCGTTGGTTGTTTCCCCATAAGAATATTAATACATGATACGAGATACCACAATTATTATGTGGGTACAATGTGTAAGGTTCAAAGTTTGCTTTTGTTGCTACTTTGACAATAAAATGATTGTTAAAAATTAGTAAAAACAAGTTTTTCCCTGGGCTGATTTTAATTTTAAATTAACTGAGCATCTTTCGTTTGACTGTTAATTAAACCCGATGTGAATATGGATTTTGCATGTACACAGAAGTGTAGAAATGCTTTACGAATTTGCATCATTGAATAAATATGACAATGTTTGTACTCAATAACTCGGTTTGTATTTTCACCACTACATTTACGGGTGTAGTTTTGGTAATTACGGCTTTCAGATTATTTTATCAGTTAACTTCTTAAAGAATGTAGACATCAAACGCAACAGATAATAATAAAAGTCGCTTTATCGTCTCCAAACGTCCTTTCCGTGCCTGGAAAATTAAATCTTCATCGTTTTAAATATAATATACCAAAAACAACTAATTTCTCTGTTAATCAGAATTCAAGAGATAGTATTTAGACAACAACAAATAGACAGTTGAAGAGTCGTAAATTATTTTGTTGATTTTTTCTAGACGTTTCAATACTACTTGAATATAACACATAATTTATGTGGCAACTCGAGAGGTATTATTACATTAGAAAAGTAAGCTGTAAAGATTTTTGATGAGATTATTAGTAAGAGGAAAATCTATGCCAAAATAGCCAGCTTAAACTAGCTTGAAGTACCACAAACTTTTATCACCATTTTAAAGGATTCCCGGAAGAAAAAGGACAGGAAGAAAAAGGACGGAAGAAAAAGGATGGCGAAAAAAGGACGAAGCAAAAAAAGGATGAGCAAAAAAAG
>JAQGBU010000080.1:0-72312 GCA_034698605.1 Isotoma decorata
GTGCAATGCTAGCTGGCATCTCGCTCAGCAAGCAGAGGGGTTAGAGAATCCCAAATTCTCTCGTTTTTGCCTGGAGTGCACCAGTTTTTATGAAAATGGGGCAAAACGATGCATTAGTCATAGAAAGAACTACATCAAAACCTTAAGCTGGTTGACTCTGCAAACTTGGCACACGCAACAACAGAATAAAACTGTTAAAAAACACGCCAATCATAGGCATTTGCATACATAACGTAATGATGTATTGTGCACCGGAATTTTGCAAAAATTGTGCGTGTAACTTATGTAATGAGAAAAATATTTTCTGCGCATTTATTCTTCCTATAATTATTGTTTTTCAATTAGGGGAAAAGGTCTTAATTAGTAAATGAATTCCAAAGACCGCGAGTAATTTTATGTCTACAGGAACTAAGAAGATAAACTAATAACGTACACTAGTTGGGCTGCACAAATCAGCCCCATTCAGCTTAATTTAAAGGTTTACGAATTTACGACTATAACTCAAAAGTTCCCATAAAAGATTTAATTAAGATATTTTCGATTAAGGATTAAATTTTAGGTGTGGAACCTTTAAGCCCATTTTTGTCCTTGATGAATTTCTAATGCAAAAGCTTTGAAGGGAATTCACCGACGAGTATGTGGAATAAAAAATCAATAAATTTGATTGACTATTGCACCTTGTGCTTTTCGCAAATGCAAAAAATTACTTTCTCTACTCCGGACGTAATATCATTTCATAATGCATCCAAACAGAAAAGTACAAAAGACAGGGCTTAACTCTTTAATCGAAATTTACACGAACCAAACTTAGGTGGGTCGAATCAAAATCACAATTCCTTTTAACTTAATAAAAAAATATGGGAAAAAAACCCCCCACCCCTACCCTACAGCTTCTGTAAACATTTTTCAAAGTCCCTTATATTTATCAATGATAAAATTCTAAAATTTCTCAATATGGGTTTCAGCTGCATCGACAGATTTAATTTAAAATCAGGCTGAAGCATGTTAATCGACATTTGAAAACTTAGAAAGTATATGCATGCACATGGCAAAATAATGCAGACGTTCAGTCCTAAGTGATTTCAAGAGGAAAAGAAGGGAAAGTTATAAGTAAAGTCAGGCCAAATGTGCCAAATGGCAGCTTGGTGTCGGAAGTGGTACATATAGTTATCATCATCATATAAGTAGAATCTTATTGAACCGACAAATGTCACGATGCGGAGAAACATGATAAAATGTAAAAATAAGTACGTGATTCTTCCAAAGTATAATTTAAAAAGGTAGCTTCTGGACTGGTAAACTGGTAAACTGGACTCGTATGAACATAAAGTATGTCCAACCTTTGGTTCAGAAACTAGAAATCATTTTCTTATTACTAATTTATTCATGTATTAGATGTATGAACCTACTTAAAAAGTGAAGCTGGCCTGGCGTAACTCAGCTTTGAGGTTATAAATGAAGCTACAATTCGGAGAAATGATATGGATTTATTCATGAAAAGAAACAAACTCGGGTGAATTATTATTCGGACGTATTGAGAGCATTTTCCATTGTGAATGTAACCCACCAACCCCCATGAGCTCTAGCTTTTGCATCCTAATTGTATGTATTTGCTCAAGTAGTGCGATTTGAAACCACCTAAGCCACTTATGGTTCACTAGCCACTCTCCATAAGTATGTTTATTACTGGAAAAGGTGATCGTTTAAGCTGATAAGGGGGGAAACATGCAATCTGGACGTTACAACTTCTTCCACAACATAATCAACTCCTTTGTAACAAATATACAATAGTTTGGTGAAGAGTATGCAAAAATCATGTGCTATGAACTCTCACTTCTAAATATTAAACTCTTAGCTGAGCAAACATCAAAACCCCTGCACTCACTTTCAAAACGGACGAATAATTATAATGTGGGACAACAACACTTTTTCAGATAAAATGCAATCACGAGTGAATGACTTTAGTATGGTATAAAAAACTTTGCATACAAAATGTAAATACTAGGTCAGATGTCAAAGGAACAGAGAGAGTAAAGTATTGCAAATTGAACTTACGGTGTTTACTTGGAGGAGGAGCCCTTTGGTGAGGATGCTCATCCGTAGAGTAATCACTAGAAGATGAACTTCTCGAACTGAAGGGATGAACCCTCGAAGAATGAGCTGGAGGGACTACAACCCCTTGAAGGTGATGATGATGAGATGAATCATCGTTTAAGTGTCCTGTGTCAACTAACTGGTTCCTACTTCCACTTTTGGTCATCCCTTTCATAGCCTTTAAAGGGCCTTTAGAGCCACTTGTCCCTCCTGGAGTGTTCTTCAAACTGTTGAAGACTTTAGACTTTACATCCTTTACATTAATTTGCTTATGTTTTGTCTCGTTGATCTTAGACATTACGGCGTCCCATTTGTTAATTTTCTTGACAGGTGCAGGACTCCGGCTGCCCGTACTCCCACTCCCACCACCGGGGAGGCCAACAGACGCTAGACTACGAGTGCTTCCTCCATGATAACCTCCGATTCCATGACTAGTTAACGTTGACCTCCCCACACAAGTTATTCCACTTGCAGAACTTATTGTACTGCTTAAGGAACTTCTGTCTTTTATGGAGCTTCCTCGGACAGAACGAGAACTGTTGAAACCCGCATCCACAACTGGACTACCCGTCGTGTGAGCTGCTACCCGGGTATTTGTATGCTCAGTAGTCCTTCCAGTGGTGGTGGTGGTGGCACTTCGAGTTTTGATACTACCTGAACTGCCAATTTTATTATTAGTAGTGTCGATTGAGTCGACTCTCCCTCGGGACTTTGGGCCGACTACCGTCGTCACTTTTCCACTACCATGTGCTTCTGTAATTCCACTATTACCACCTCCGGCTCCAGTAACAGTCTTTTTAGGTTTGGCTAATCGAGCGGCAACATTAGTCGTCGGACCCCCGTGTGCAAAAGGGTCTTTCATACCAGCACCACTGCTCACCATGTCCTTAATGTTTGTAATGTTCGTAAGACTAGCAATGCAATTGACACTTTGGCTTCGGGTTGACATCCGCGATCCATTTGGCTTTTTAGAAGTATGTCCTACTATAGTACCTTTATTGATGGCCCCGATAAATCCTTCGGCTGATACAAGAGGAGAAAGAATCGGTGGAGGTAAGGAACCCCCTCCATTTCCAACGTCAGGACTTTCAATAAGCGTTCCATTACAATCACCACCCCCACTGCTGTTGCTACTTATAACTGATGTGTTATTTCTATTTGAATCGGTGTTATTTTGAATGAAACTATTATTATTCGGGGATATTGCACTTTTACCTATAGCCTCAACCTTCCCACCGCTATTTACTTCCAGTGATGATGGTTTCAGTGTGAATGTCGAACTTCGACGTCGAATTCCCTGTTCTTCCGCAATAGGGACATCAACAACTACTTGGCAGATATCACTTTTTGTCACGGAGCCAGATGGGACAGATTCACCCAAAACTGCGTCTTTATTATTGCAATTATTTTTTTTGGTGATTCGGGATCTGTAGATTATCATATCCGATTCGGTGGCTGCAGTGGTGATTGAAGTACAAGGAACGCTATTGGGGCTAGTTGTTCCATTGCTAAAACTGCTTGTGGTGCTTCCACCACTTACAACCATTTGTTTATTATCATCCTCCAATATTTTTCCACAAGAGCCATGCGGGTTTTCTTCTTCCCTTAGCAAATTATCTTGAGATCTTCTTGAAGAAACTGATATTACTGTTGTATTTCCTGAAACATTGAATCCGGGTGTTTTTGGGTAACAAAGATTCTCTTCGCTTCCATTATGGTCCTCATTATCTTCATCATCATGGGCCAATGGTTGCAATCCTACAGTACTACCACATAGGATCATCCCCGAGTGGTCATCACAGTCACTCGAAGACTTGGACAAATGCCTCATTCCCCTAGAGTACCTAATGGATGATGATGACCCAGACTCTTCAGAAGCAACGCTTCCACCTGAAAGGTTTCTTTCAGAGGCTGAAGCATCAGAATAAAATCCACTAGATTCCATCTCAGAGGCTGATGCAGAGGTTGAAGATGCGGATACTGTAATAACTGAAGAAATCATGCTGTCAATTTTTGACCCTGTGGATGATGTCATTGATGACAAATTGCAATCGGATCGTAGAAGATTACTGTGTATTTGGTGGTGGTGGTTTTGCGGATGATTTTGGTGGTATTGGTTATTATGAAGGTGGGTGTGGCTTCCTCCCCCATTATTACTGATGCTACTATTACTACTGGTTAAATTATGACTAGTATACAAAGCCCCGTCAATAACTCGGGCATTTCGGTGTTTCGATGAGAGATTCGATATGGAGCCTACTAAATGATGTGTAGACGACCCCGGGTCGTAATCATGTTCCGCAAGGTCTGCTTCGCTTTCTGTGTTAAAATCTGAATCGGTCATAGGATCACTCCCACAGTAGCCACTACCGCTCCCACTCCCACTTTCACGGAGACTCAAGGCTAAGTGGTGACTTCCTGAACCACTTCCAGACCCAATATCGTGGTGACCCTGGCCAAGGCGTGTGTTTATATTAAGCTCACTAAGCCTTAACTGCTGGTGCGGATGTTGCTGGTGATGATGACCTCCTTCATTCTTTGTTTCGTTGTGGCCTTCGTGCCCTTGATGATGACATTCATGTTCAGAAGATGCAGCTGTGATTGTAGTATTAGCAGAAAGTTGTACTTTATCAGAAAGATCTTGATCAACCGTCTTATCCTCATCATCAAAATCTTCTATATCATCAACAGAAGGGCTTCTAAGATGTTGATACAAATCTTCCTCATTAGCATTAGAGTTCCAGCAATCCTGAAGTTGACTTGGGGTTAAAAGTCCCAGACTAGATTCATTGTCCAATGCTTCTGGAGAACTGCAACAGCTATCTGGAATACTTAAAGCTAGAGATGCCCCATCCCCACTAATAAGCTCTGGAGTTGACACCCCAAAAATCCCTTGTTCAGATGAATCTTCGGATGAAAATCCGGTAGTAATCAATCCCAAAGAACTAGGTCGCTTGGGCCTTTCATCATTACTACTTGACCCTGCCGGTGATACGGCATAAGTCAAATTATTTAGGTCATCATTTCGATCAATACTATTCCCTTCTTTCTGTGACCCTTCATCCTTTGAATTCGTATGATACATAGATGACGGATGGTGATGATGATGCCCTTTAGCCTCAAGTTCGAACTCATCATCTTCTTCGTACTCATCTTCATACTGATCATTTAACTTTGGAGTTGAAGTCTTAAAGCTTTTACTACACCCTTGGGGCAAATTTCCAAGTGGACCTGAAGTTGAAGATAAGGAAACTGGTGACTCTAGTAAATTTCCTATGGATCCCTCCATAGAACTTTCCATTTCATCTCTTAAATTAACTTGTGAGAAATTCGGCAGCTTCACTCCAAAATGGCCCGCAACGGTTTTTTGATACTTTACTGCTGAACTAGCACTCCAAGGCCTTTGGCCAGGGTCTAACCTCCGACGCTTTTGTTCTTGTTGACTTAGCATGGCTGAAACGTAGTTCATTTTTTTTAAATTATCTTCATTATTCTTTGGTCTCTTTGAACCTTTGGAATGGTGTGAGGGGCTACTATTACTACTGTTACCATTAGAATTAAATCCTGGGTCAGAGGCCACAAGTGCGGGGTTGGAAATGGAACTTCTTTGTGGACTATTCCAATCTGGATGATTATTACTATTATCACTTAGGATGCCACTGACACTAGTACTTTGTCGACCCTTCATTGATCCATGTGAACTTTGAACTAAAGACACTTTCGATAAGGGGGCAAAGATTCCAAACTTTTCTTTACAACTGAAGTATCTTACGCCATGGACGGAACCGTCGTTTTTTCCAACTGCACTGTCGCACTCAACCCCACACCAAATCCCCTCTTGGAATTGAGTTCGACCGAAATAGCGTAAAATCCCTAGTTGAGCTCCACCAATGCAAACTAATTGTCCTAGATCCTCTCCAGTCACTTGGATCCTTGGGGCAGGCAGGTCAAATATTGGGGATGAGGATCTAGAGGATGACAAAATATCTGGTGTTGATTCCCTAGTTGAGATTTGTTTACAATTGGCAGTTTTGGCGATGCTTGTGCTAGTGCTGGCAAGATCTTTAGTGGTGGTGGTGGGGTTCGAAGATATCAAGTGTGCCATCGACCCTGTCCCAGATGATCGACTTAGCTGCAAGAATAAAATAAAATAATTTCCATTAGAATTTGCATCAATTATCTCGGAACTAAACGGAAAATTCTTTTTAACTTTTTCAGCTTGATTCGCAAATACTAGCCCCGAACAATAAGGGTCGATTCAAAAATTTACTCCTTAAAGTCTTCTTGCAGATTAACTTTTAAAAAGTTTTTTTAAAGTGTCACTCTTTTTTCTACAACTCGTAATTACATAGCTTTCAGAATCAGTCTAAGACATTTAAAACGAATAAAATGTGTCCCAACTGACTCATAATGATCGTTATAACTTTATTTTCAGCATTAAAATTTGTAAATAATTTATGAACACTGCCTTACTTAATTCCTGTCCAAATAAGTCAATTAAATCCTTTTATCTATGCATTCACAAGTAAACGGTATTCGCTATTCAAAATGAATAAAAATTATTGATAGAATGACATTGATCTCGTATGAAATTTTCTACTAATACTAAAGTGATGATTAATAACCAGTTCTTCAATTTAAAAGCAAAGACGCTCACGCTACAACTACTACTAAATTTTCTGTTGTACTGCCATACACATATTCAATATTTTATTGTGTATTTGACTAAAGAAAAGTTGCCAGGTCAAATCAAGTACAATACGTTTTAAACTAATGAAAGTATTATTATCAATTGATAAGCATTGGGAATCTAAGCAAACCATTAGTCATCCGATGATACAGACTTAATATTATTAATATTCCTGTGCATTTAATATAATATTGCTACATTGTATTAGCCCAACAGGTCAAAGTGCCATCCCTCAAAAGCTGAAATGAGTCAAGTTACTTATGCACCGGAAATTTTGTAGAAGACTCTTGAGTGAAGTAAACGCATGTTACGCGTAAGTAAACGCATGTTATAAAATTCGTGATTAAGAGTACGATCTAGTTAAACGGCTAGATTTGTATAAATTAATGTTTCCTTCTTGAATCACTTGTTTGGAAGACTAGGGTTCGTTAAACACTGCGTAAGTGTATGTAGAATAATCAGTGCGTGTTTTTTCCATGCCAGAAATAATAATTATTCCTCTTAAGAGATATTTACTAACAAAAAAACTTGCTTAAGTTACTTGCACTTTTGAAATCTAAATGTAACAACACGCATCTAACATCTATAATATCCATCCATCCATTTTGTTGTGAATAAAATTAATCTAAACATTTTTCTTTTAAGTTTTATTTGAACCCTGATCGTAATAAATTCCATATACTATCCACCAAGATATTATCTATTGAAATTAGATTTTGTATCTCGGTTTATACCATTAATATTCAATTTCCTAAATTGACATAATACTTAATTTCGATAAAAATTATTCCATTATCTAATTAAAAATTATGAAATTATGTTGGCATACTTCATGTAATTCTAATAAAAACGTAAAGTAAACTAATTTAAAGAGGTTTTGAATCGGTTATTTATGAAACATTTAATGTTTCAATGAAATTGAAAACCCTTTGTACAAAAGCAGCAATAATAGAACATGTCATGAAGATAAAGTAGGACTTAAACTACATCGCTAAGTTCATTTAAGAGAATTCGATTGAATGTTTGTAAAGCATCATATATTAAGTCTATATCCCTCTGGTATATGTTACACAGCAGGAGTAGTTTGGATTTTAGAAGTAAGTTCAATTAGGAAGTTATGCCTTGCTTTTTGTTAAAACACTGCCTGTTCCTGTCTGTTTTCTGTCAACTCTTCACAATCACATTTCTCCATTGAATACCAACCTTTTTTAATGCACATTTTTACAACATACTACTACAAAGTACCAACAACCACCCCATAGCATAGGTTCCCTTTCCATTGCTGGAAGGATACTCTACTAGGACGGAAGTACCAACCAACTCAAAAGAGTCTTCAAGTGCTAAATTAAAAATAATCAGATGGATTAGAGAGAAAGCATTGTCTCGCTGACTAGAAAATATTAAAGTGAATGAAATTTCAAGAGATAAAAGAAATAGTCCGGGTATTTTGCCCACCCTGTTCTATTCTAGGGTATATATGTCTCAATAATGTACTTCTACTGCATTAAGCATTTCAAAATAGCTTAGTATACTCGACAGTGTTCCTTGTTTACCACGGTGAATCCTTGTTTTGTCTTAACAAATGACTTACAAATTCATCTCACAATTCCAAACATTTTTTCTCTCCTGTCTTTTTATTTCAATGCATGCAATTGGCTTGACTAGATTTTTAGTCCTTTTTAATAATAATGGGAAGCACAGAAAGCCTGGCAGATACACACGCCACAGACTTTTAATAATAATATTCAGACGCACTGAAAGAAGCCCACTAGGGTATTTTACGATCACACCAAAAAATCATCACTTTTTACTACTTTTCTATCCCATCATCATAACGAATTTCCAGTCGAACGATTATATAGAATCTTACGCATTTATTATCAGAATTTTAAACTTGAGCGTGTTAAATTGTACAAAAGTTTTATGAGTCATTTGAAAAGATCGGATCGATTTAAATGCTATATTTTGGAAGCATAAAATCAAGAATGTAATTCATTTTATAAAACTTAAAAGTAGACATCTCATCAGGGTGGTCCAAATGGCTTTTCTTTTACTGCACACTGTTACTAATTCAAACACTATAAGTTCTATTTCAGTCTAATACTACCTTATCTGAAGTGTAAGAACACAAAAACTAACAGAAAATTTAAAAAATAAGCTGCAGTCAAATAGTCAAATTGTTGTCACTGTAGTTCACATTTTTAAATTAAAAAATGCAGGCATACTAAACAACATCTTTTAAACAAACGAGGAGTTTACAACAGAAAAAACTCTAACAATAGATTGGACTGTAAAATAATAATAAAAATAGTGCCTAGGGGTTTCTAATGATGACAAAGACAAAAATAAATGTTTGATTCATGGTAAATAATAATTTAGGAAAGAGAATTAATAGTAATGTGTAATAAAAGATTGTACAGCTCTTCATAATAATTGAATTGAATGGTGTATAAAATTTCAACAGTTTCCTTCTACGGTATGAAATTATTCTTTATTCGAAAAATTATAATTTATTAGAAGATGATGACCCAGTTGGATTATTTATTATTAATATGACACACACGGACTCTATCTTTAATCTGCATAGGCACGTCTTGAGTAATCCTTACTTGTCGTCGTCACAAATCCCTTAATTGGATTAACACAATACAAGCAGATTTCATACATGATTTTTCATTCACACTTCAGTTTCATTGTGAGAGTGTGTGTAAAACCCATACTAAAAAATAATACCGGCTCTTCTCTTCAGCACAAATGCGTACTTCAAAAAAAGCTACCAATGAGAAAGGATAGAAGAGGTGTGCTACATTACTTTTAAAATCTTAAGACTTTAAGTACTTGAGCAAAAAAAGTAGAATGGGAGGTCCAACTGAATTTCATACTGAGAGATTCCTTTTCTTTTCAATTTTTGCTTTTTAAAAAAACTTTTAGTGGTGGAAAAATCAATTTTCAAAAGTTTTACCAGTTTTAAATCTAAAATGTGCAATTTTTAGAATTACATCATAATATTGCTTATTAGTTCTGGATCCCTTAGTGTCCATACTCAATTCTCTACTTAAATCCATCCCATTATCCCTTCAATCAATATTAGCTTTGTATTCATTCTATATTAAGAGCTCTTTAAATTACGTATGTTTGATTATTCTAGTAAATTGTACAAACAACATTAAGTTTATCAAAGCTTACTAAAACTTGCTAACCATAATTAGTGTTACTCTTTAAGGAGCAACTTCCCAGCAAAATAAATTTCTCCAATCCTTTTATCCATATTTAAAATAGGTTGTGAGTTATTAAAGGCGTAATATGAAATTAAAATCTCTTAAAAGATTTAACAAAAGTTTACCAAAACAAAATATAAAAATATTATGAATCTTTTTATATTTACCTGAATTTAACAAAATTTACGACATTTTAAAAGGTCATAAATAATGACAACAATTCAAATTGCAAAAGACACCTGTTTGCACAAGAAAAAAAATTAAGGATGACAAAGACAGTTTTTGCATTATGCTAAAGGACTGCCTGCAAAAATAGTAAAAAAACTATTCTTCACCCCTTCCCACTTTGTGAATCCAACACATACGCAATCAACCAAAATAACTCTTTAAAATTTCTATCGTTAAAGAAATAACAGTCAAAATTTTTAACTAGCATAACTAGCATTAAAACCTTTAAGATAAATTTCGTAATAACTTTTCCCCTGCGAATAGACTTTATTCAATTTATGCAAAACCAAAAGCAAAGCCTAACAGAGAGGTCCAAGTTCAATTGAAAGTTTTATACAAAAAAACATCATTGTTGTTTGCGTCTTTTTCACATAATCTATTTTATTCCGTGTACGTGATAAAGGTCAACCACAAACACATTTTTGTTTCAGTTTCGTTTTAATTTCAAACTACAGGTCAAAATGTCATTGTAGAAATCCACCCTCCTGTGGAGATTAGCTTTGTCAGCTTATCATATCATATTATTCTAAATACCAACTGCCTTTCCTATTGACTTTTCATCTTAACTAATTTTGAAATTTTTATTTATTTCCTCAATTTGTAATTAGTCACACCTAAAGGCTAAAAGTTAGCTTAAGTTAGAGGACAAAAGTACAATTAACCTAAAAAATTTGATTTGCCAAATTTGCTTTTTTATTTTCTTTTCTCTTACTCGTCTCTCTCACTGATTGTAAATATTGCCAATCTTCTGTCTAGCCAGTATTGTATTGTAATCATTATCTCAAATGTGCATAAATTATGTTCCCTACTTTGTCCTTTGTTACAGGTACTTTAGAAATTTGCATTCTTTCATACAAGCACGACCCACCCCTTCCTTTAGTTCAACTCAAGTCCAACTAAATTCCAATACATTTACTCATGGATGGTCCCTTATATTTAAAGTTGTTATAAAAAGAACTACCTACGTTAATTTAAAGAGAATTTCATCTTACTATAATGTGCTGGTAAGTAAAGAATAAAAGACTTAAAAAGGAAATAGTAATAAAAATGTGAGTTAAATAGAGCCGGAGCCGGTTACTCGTCGTCACTTAATTAACTCTCTTGTAATTTGTTTGAGGTGAGTCATTTCTCACTAAATTATCCTCTTTGTCCCTCTCCTTTAGTCTTATTCAAACAAATTATTTCTTTAGTCTTAACAGAGTAATACGATTATTCTCTTACTCTCTTTAAAGTGTTTCATTTCCTCGTCTTTTGTTACAGGGTTTTACCTAATTCTTGAAAAAACCATTCTACTAAACTTGTAACCTACTCTAGCTGCAAGTGTAAGCAATTTCTAGAACTTTTGTAAATTAATGTCAATTCTTGCTTACCTCATACTACACAATTTATTACGAAGTTTTATTCCTAAAAACTCATCTCCTGCTGGTTAAATGCACTTTTCTTTTTAAAGTTGCATTTTCTTCTAGTTAACAAAACATTTGTATCACCTTTAGAAGTATTTCCTTAGAATTGACATTTATTTTGCTCTCATAAGTTGCACGTTATCTTTTTTGCAAAAAAGCATTTTAACTAACTAAAATCTGTGCAAATCAGTAATAATTAATTATAATTTACCCCTCACAAAAAGGTAAACAAAGGCTGGTTCAGCCTCAGGTGCGCAAAGGGCATTGGAATTTTCAGTTTTTCATTTGAAGTTAACTTCAACTAATAACTGGATTCATGTACATACTTATGAAACTTGAAACATAATAAATTCTTAGGATTAAGTTAACACAAGCTTTTAAAAACTCAATTTCTACAGAAATAAAAAAGAAATTGGATTTCATAGCATACAAAAACGAAATTAATGATGAAATAAAGATGAAGAAAGTGACCAGTGACTGTGTATATAATTTAAGTGACATTTGATAAAAGATGAGATGTGTCACACACCTTTCAGTGTCATATATTTATTTGAAGATAAATATTGTCATTATTGCTGTCGTTGTCATGTCACAATAAGTTCTTTCTTAAAATTAACTGACACGCCTATCATAGTTTCATGCAGTTGTCCTCGTTCATTCACTTCGTTTTGAAATTTGCCTAAATACCCCCTTTTGGGGTTTTTACTACATTTTTATGGGGTTTTAAAAGTCAGCTTTCTTACTTTTCTTGAATCTTCAAGAAATGGTTTTAAAACTTTTAAACATTATCCCTTAGAACTAGAACACTTCAAACCATAATATCGTAAAAAGGCATGTCCTTCCCTTAGCTTACGAGTATAGCATCCTTTCCTACATCAACCAGAAGCCATGTATGCTATCTTAAGCTAAAAGCAGTCTGAGGAAATTCTCTATGCAAATGATTACCTCGAATTAAATCTACAAGTGTGTTATTATTAAACACAACTGCAGGGAAACCCTAAGGCAGGGTCCAAAAAGGCATAAAAACCTCATAAAAAGCTATTCAAAATTGATAAATCAGCCACAATTCAGCTATGGCACGTGATTAATGATACTGACTGACGAGATTTTTAAAACAAATTAATAAACTATAGCTGAAAAAAGTCTTTTTCATGTTGAACAAATTGGCAATGAAATTATAAAAATGAAGAGCTACGAAGAACATAAATAAAAAGCTCTTCCTGATGTTCTGCCTTGTATCGACCCTCAAAAACATTTTAATCGATAACAATTTATGTGTTAATTTTTCTTGATTAAATAAAATGTTTAACAGCTGTTAAATTAAAGAATGCATCATGTACTATCATCTATGGATGTGTATGCATCTGAGCTTATCAGATTAAAATTTTATTAAAATATAAAATTACTTCATTACCAAATTAAGACTTTGTTCATAAATTAAATTCGAAATGGGATCGATTGATTAATCACTATTTGCACATTATGAGCTACCTTTTATGAAATTAGTTTTTATTACGCAGTCAATTTTATTTAATCGATCAATCAATTTTAGTTTTTATTGCAACTATGTGCGAATTATAATTGAAGAATTGTTCACCAATTATGCGCTTTAATTTGGTTAAAAGTTTTTATGAGTTGGCCCTTCGTTCACATGATATTTAACTACATAGGTACTTTGAACACACTTTATAGCCTCTTTTAGAGTCCTTTAGAAGCCAATATAATTTATCCGTCCGTATTTTCTTAGTACTAGCAATAATCATCACAAAACTGCTCACATGTATACACTAAATGCATTAAAGTAATTTATGAACAATTGTTGAGATTATAGATTAAAAAGGGATGGAGGAGGATGTGACATGTTCACTTACTACTAAAGATAAAAGTCCCACTAGTGACAAAGTCAACAGTGGATTATAGTCGATCAATTTGCAACGACAGAACGGAAATGCTCCCAGAATATTAAACATCTACACAATCATCGTACAAATTAATTCGCACCTTATTCCTATTAAAATTATGGGCAGTTCATAATTTAACTAAATGTCTTTATTGTACTTCTAAGAGATATCCAATTACGTAGTATATTCTTAACAAAATTAACATTAAAAAGATAAGGGTAATTTAAACTACATTACTTTGAAAAAATCCTCTATATAAATTAAAGTTGTGCAATAATTAATTTTTTTTCAATGTTCCACAAATGTATACCAAAGGAAGGTAAAAAATTAGAGTAAACTAATTTTAAATACGTGGCCTATTATCCGCCTGCAGTCAGTTTGCCCTGGATATATATTTAACGAGACCTGCAGGATTTGCAAAGACTTAGGGATTGACCTTTAAGCCTTATATTGAAGCACCTTGTTATGGAAAGGTTGAAGTTTTGACCTTAGGGCAAGCAAACGTTAAATTACAAATCGAATCGAACCCTGTACTCGTCTCATCTCCAACTACCCATACTAGTCAAATATTTAGTCTAGTTGTACAAAACCAATAGCTTGAAAATGACTTAAAATTAGCAATGGTACTCGCAATGCAATATTGCACTACAATTTTTCCCTTTGATAATACAGAAACTTGATGTAGAATGAGAATGACTAAAATCATAAAATAAAATTGCTTAGCTGTTGCGTTCACACAAAATTATTCAGTGTCACACGAACCAATAATTCTTTGAAAGTAGCTTGCGCTTTGAATTTCAATTTCCAACTATTAAAACAAATCTCTCTTAATTACCATTTCATTGATTTGTATTCCATACAACGACTACTACTACTATCACGTCACATAATCATGATATTCAAATATTTTTACTTGACAAAAAACAACTTACCAAAATGATGAGCTAAATAATTTTTATACCTTTCAAATAGCAACCTTTAACAAAATATCCTTAATTCAATCTTAATCATGCTTACTTAAAATTACTAAAAGTTATCATTCTTGTACGACAATTCCTTCCTTTTTGTACTTACAACTTAAAGCAATTCGTCAAAAACTAAGTATGACCTTTCAGGGTTAATCCGTGTAAAGCCCCCGATTAAAAAAAGTGCAATCCTCTTACAATAATAAACACCTAGTAAAGAGGTCACCAGGTGTGAGATGTGGGATTTATTATCTAATTTGCCTATTATTATTCAACACGCTTTTTTACATCTCTTAAGATCTGTTCACCCCTTTTGTAAACACAACGACATGAATTTACGGTATTAAGTGACAATCTCATCCTGTAAAATGTTTTACTCAATCTTTTAAAATAAATCACACACTGCTCAAGTAGAACATGTGCAATCAAGTTGAAAAAATAAAAATGTGAATTTTTTAAAGTCCAGTACAAGCCGACTTTCAAAAATTTTAAAATTAAAAATGTTTTTTTACGATTTCATTCGGGTATTGTACAAGGACAAAGCTAAAAATAAAACGAAAGTATGTCAGAATTTTTTAAATTTAATGTACATGAGCATATTACGGTCAAGGTGTTAAACCTTAAAACTTTACGTAAAGATTTCGATTCAACTTTTCTATTAATTCAGTATCAGTATTCCATTTTCTGAAAATGTTATTGTTTCCATATAAAACATCTCAAAGGGATAAAAACCCGTTTTTCTTAACACATGAGGAAGCATTCGAAATAGTATTTCTTTAAGAAATGATTTAAAATAGAATTTCGCATTTAGATTCCACTAGAAAGGTACGTTTATTTTTCTAACGTTTTTGTTTGCATTTCTCATGGCAGAAAATTCTTGTCTCGTCTATCTCTCTCTCGTGTACATATTTATCGAGTTTCTCATTGCCATACTACCACCACGACCACCACTGCCTAATATTGACATTGTGTTTTTACTATCAGATGGTTAAATTACCTCACACAGGATTTCCGAACTATT
Source organism: Isotoma decorata (assembly GCA_034698605.1). Lineage (NCBI taxonomy): Eukaryota > Metazoa > Arthropoda > Collembola > Entomobryomorpha > Isotomidae > Isotoma > Isotoma decorata. Next base: position 15,521 of record JAQGBU010000080.1, read on the forward strand.
GTTGAACCACATAAACTACAGAGAATTACAATTAGTACCCTATCTCTATATCAATTCCTATAAATAATCCTTATTACCTAAGGAATTATAAAATGTCATACTTGATGCATTTAATCATGTATAGTAATCATCCGTAAAGTAATGCATTTCTATTTTCTTAACATTTCAACACATACAATTATACCATAAAATAATATTTCAGACAATGCGTTGGGTTTGGGTCGCTTCTCTGAGCTTATCCTATATGATTAAAGTTCAAATCTTAAAATATTATAATCATACAAAGGGCTCACATTTGGATAATATAAGGCTCCAGATAAGCTCAAGGAATTGTCCCAAAGTACCCCCAAATCTTATAACGGAACATTAAAACTAAATCACACAAACTTAATACCATACAATTCTTACAATAAAGACAAAGTACAATACTGTTTAAATATTTTACCTCGTTAAAATGACAATTTCAACCATTCCAAAAGTATTAATGCAGTTTTTTAAATTCCATAAATTCCTTTTTGGCACTAATCCTTCATTGTTGATTGTTTCAAGTAATCAATTTTTTTAACCATTAATTAACTGCGATTTAAACACTGCACAATAAAACAACTAATTCATACTTAAATTTTGCACACTCACACCAATTAAAAATTGCATGAATAGTCTAACCTATCCCACTATACTTATATTAAAATACGATCGGTAAAATCACTTAAAATACCATCAAGTAATTCCGATCCGATTTAACTTCTTTTGCAAATTTCCAAATATAAACTTTTATACAGGATAAAACGATAAAAGTAAGTTTTGCTTTTGTATTATTAACGATACCAAAACATTTCCTTACAACAATTTAAAAAATTTTTATTAAGGAAAGCTTGGGGTTTTATCTAAAGCTTAATTGTTTTTAAGATGAGCTGTTTCTCCTTGAGATTATTTTTGAGTCAAATTATCTTATTACTATTATTATCGTTAGATTTTGAGCTTTGCGATCTTTTTCAAATGAATTGTTCCTTCTGAATAAAATAAAATGCTATATTTTTTGGCTTTTGTGCAACTCGGTTGGATGAATCGCGATTTATCTCACTTGTTTGTATATCTTCTAGCTCTTAAATTTATCCTATAATGATTCGATGTAGGTAGTAAGTCAGTAGTAAGTAGAAACTGTTTTCAGTCAGTGAGAGATTGTTGATTGTCAGTAGTGATTATTATGTTGGTTGGTGGCATTACTACTACTACTATGTGCTTTCCTTCATGTTCATTCTTCTAAAATTTTTATAATATATCCTAGCAGGATTAGTAGCATGTTGTGGGGGTGGCATATAAGATAAACCTTAATGCTATTATCAATCTCATCATCAGATTCAGAAAGAAGTGTGTAGTCTACAGAATAATGATATCCGCACGGTTGTTCTAGTCAAGTTAGTTAGACTAGTCCATACACATGTAGTTTTAGTAGTTGGTTGGGCCTGTAGCAGGAAGCCCCCGTCAGGGTCTGTGCACTAAAAATTGGCGTGTGAAAAAGAGAGAATTGTCACACCTCGTGAATCTCCACAAATCAAAATCCCTTCTCATTTTTCATCCCAATCCTAAATCAAAATTATGAATCCAAACTAAATAATCCTCTGCTTTTTTATATACCTGTTCATAAATCACAATCACTCGTTTTTCTCAACTCCTTTCTTTTAACTCTGCAGTTTTCATATGTGAAAAATAATCCAGCCTTAAATCTTCATAAACCCTGGTTGACTTATAAAAGTCAAATAATGTCAAAAAAAATGTTCCATTAACTTTTAAAGGTTTCTCTCAACTTATAAAGTTATTCTCATGAAAATGCACTTCTTTCAGAGAATAACCTGCTCACAGTTTCCTATAGAATACAGAAAGGACTACCAAATTGAATCAAAACATCCAAATTGGAATAGCACACGGTATTTATAAAAGTTCAAATATTTAATAGAACCTTAATCTTTAAATCTAAATTGTATTTACTGCACATACACACACACACACATATATATATTTATATCCATATCCACAATGAACAATCCACATTCAAAATCTCATCTTCCTCTAAAGAATACAATAAATCTTCTTAAGATGATACTTTAACAGCAATAATAATAATAACTTTAGCACCGTAAAAGCTATTTGGGAGTAAGAGAGTATCCTATTGTACGTCAGTGTGTACCTGCATTTAAAAATTAATTTTTCATTGGATTCAGCGAATAAGTTAAAAATCTCAAAGTATTTTACTCTTCGAATGTGTAGCAATACAATAGAGATACTGTACTCATTTTGTGAGTGAATATTTACTAAAGGGGAAGAAGAAAAAGAAGAGCGTTAGTTAGTTGCGTGTGTCGAGTTAAATGGCTCAGTAAATACTGAAGACAAGGAAGTTCAATCTACCCAATGCAATACTGCACTAAAGAACTTACTACTTGCCTTATTCTCAACAAAATTCTATATCACAATCTCACAACTTTGAAAAGTAAAAAAGTGCTTTTTCGATACTCTTCTGCTCTAATAGAATTTTTAACATTATTCCTGTAGCAGGGCCGTTGTTCATGCTTTTTCACTACAAGCAATTCCACCACTAATACTATTCACTAACTATTAGAATCATTTTGCATCATATTTTAAAATTTACTTTGGATTTTTTTAAGATTTTTACGGATTTTGGAATTTTGGAAAATTGATACTTGAGTGTTTTTTTTGTGTCAGTCTTAATTTTAAAACAAAGTAGAAGTTACTTAATTTAATTCATATGAAAAACATCAGTATCCATTGTCGCCATGAATTAGTAAATTATCTTTAGCTGATACATTTATGCGTTCATCAATTTTGAAAGGATGTGAAATTTTGTCTCATACCAATCTAAATCTCGACATTCAGTTATATCTGCAATTATGTGTTAACTGATTATATTTTAAGTTTAATACGGGTAGTAAAAAATTAAATCATTTACATTGAAATTAAGAATGACCTTTCTTTTGAATTATAGTCAAGTCAACCTTTTTTTAAAAAAATTAGCGAACGATCAAAAAGCTTAGTAACTTAATACCAAAATTTTGTTCCTGGTTAAATGCTTCCACATTTTTCAAAATTCCATAATTTAAAGCCATTACCAATACCTTGTTTAGTTTAATTGTAAATTACTTGCTGAATCTCGTATTACCTATTTAATTAATTGAGTACCATGCACCAAGATATTTGCCAATTAGTTAACGATTTTTATTAATTCTTCTACTACCTATAATTACTATTGTGGCAATTTAAGAATTACTACACATAGTAAACGAGAAAACAACTAATTGCATAATTACTTCCGATTCTTCAATATCTCTGTACAGATTAAGAACAAAGTAGTAACGGAACTTTGCCAAAGATTTATAAAAATTGCGTAGTCTAGCATTTAAAAAGAGCTTCGAATACATTATGCTTATAATTATTATCAGCCGAATAAAAAAGAACAGCTCACGCATCAATAAAATGAACTCATAAAACATATGAAAACTATATTTCGGCATATACCTTGCAAACACGTTAATCGTTAACACTAAAATTGTGCATATCACAGCTTTAAAAATGAGCAAATGAGAAAAATATAGAATAATAAATTTGCAAAATGTATAAAACATAAACAAGAAAATGGTAGGTAGTATGATATGCAAGGAGGCATATAAATACTTGTTAAATAATAACAATAATAACAGCTTTAAGCTATTTATTATTTTACTAACCCAAGGGGAGGTAAAAAGCTTGAAGAGCTAATAAAACTTTTTTTTCTTTCCTTTTTACCCTTAGCAATTATCTTTTAAAGTCTTCGTGTGCTTCGCAACCTTTTACTTTGAAGAAACATTAATTAAAAATAATAAAATTTAAACTAATAATAACAAGGGTAAGGGTTATTCATTAACTTTGTGAGCAAAATTATTTAAAACTTTTATTCGGCATTTTATACCTTTGATGAGGGATTTCACGACTTTATATGGGAGGGTGTGACCAACTGGGTCCTTTTTAAACTAATCGACTCCATCGATACTCTCCATAACTCATTCACCTAGCCATACATAACTTAATGACTAAAATGAAGCCATCCAATTAATGAACAATTGCCAAGGGATATCATGGGCAGAATGAGTTCAGTAAAATTGGCAAGTGTTGTGCTACCATTAAAAAGGGATTTAAAAGCCGAGAGTGAGTCAATGTGGATGGATTAGATTACGGATATGTTAGTTAGTACACATTAGGATTGCAGATGTTTGAATGTGCGTATGTTTGCATTTCGTGTTTGTATACATTTAATTTAAAAGAGAATTGCATGTGCGTCTCTCCATTTCTCTCTATATCGTAATGATGTGTGTAGCTATGTAATTTATTTGGTAGAATGGGAATTAGACAGTCGGAGTGAGTTCAGTTCATTCACAGAGTTTAAAATAGCATAAAAAGAGCAAATGTCAGTAAAAGGTCTCTCACCAACCCAACAACCCATATCACATCACATTTAACCCATCTATAGTCTAATGTTAAAATGAAGTACCTACAAAGGGTTCTACATCCATGGATTTACTAAACGCTTTTTAAGTTTTTACCACTTTCTAGTACTTTTTTAAAGATTTACTAATGCATCTCCCTCGCTGGCTTTTCTGTACAATTTCCATTTACCTCGAATTCAAACATCACACTATATTTTTAACACACAGAGAATTGAAATTAAATTAAAATCCAATCCAAAAACTCTGTTTTTTTAGCTAATTTTAAGAAAACCCCTAAATGTACCGAACCCTAAACCTATGTTTTGTGGGAGTCGTGCTGCTAATATTATTATTGTTAGTATTTCGCATTTCACATCTCATCTAAAATCAACGTTCCATCGGCATAAATAAATGTTTGCATTTCACTCCCATCTAATATCATCCCATATAGTAATTTTACTCAGAACTCATATTCAACTCGAATTATAAACCAAATTCTCACATTTATTTGCACAGACAGCTCTTTTTATTCTTAAAGCCAGATTTCCTTCACAAAAAAACACCAAGCATTTATGTTTAATCTTCTAGTAGTCTACTGCACATTCTAGGCTTTTTTTTTACCTTAAGTCTTTTCTAATAGTCTCTTGACTCTTGATAATTTTAGGCAAATGTATGCCGTTTTTCGTAAATAAAATACCAGAGAATTGTAATCACAACGGTTGCTTGCAAATGTGAAGTTTTTAAATGTGTTTTTTAGGATTTGATTAACAACCATGTGCCGAAATTATGTTGAAATTTGGTTGATTTTAGATGAGCTTGGAATTTAAATAATCTTTTAAGAGCCCTCAGGACGTTTAAGGCCGATTGGGAAAGTTTGTTTTAAAGCTAAAAAGTAAGGAAGTCACATTAAAATATTTTATACTTGTATCGATTAATTTTATCGGCTTATTTGCCCTAATGGCAAAACCAACTAAGGCCATGATAAAATTAACTCGCACTTTTTAATTCGTTTCAACTTTTTCCAGAGACTTAAAATATCCTAAATGGATACAATAAGTAAAAAAGCCCGAAATAATATGTTAAAGTTATACTATACTTCAAAGGTTTCAGCCGATTCCTTTTTTGTTAAAACTAAAAGCAACAGATGTAGCCAATTAAAATAGAAAATGGCAAACCTTTATGGTATTTTTGCAATAGACATGGAAATAATTGGGAAGGTATCGGTTTTTTGTAATATTATTTGGAAAATCCTCCATTCAGTTTAACATTCATTAAATGCACTTCTATTATTATGGTTTCTTTGTGAGAAAATATTTGGCGATGAAAAATGTACAGTAAATGAACTTGTAAAAGCCTTTTTCCATCTCCAAAAGTATTGGGATCGGCTGTAAATTTCGTTTTCAATAGCTTACCTCAAGAATTGTGAGAGATGAGTCAATTTGATTGACTTATCTTTCACAGTTCTTCTTACTTGCATTATTATTCGCTTCTCAAACTTTTCAATTACTCGGTCTTGCTCAATCAACTCAGATTACTACAAAGAATTATTCTACATTGATTTAAGGATAATATCTGGCTACAATTCCCATTCTCAAAGCTCTAAAAGTTACTTCTGCGGTTTTTATCAATCTCATTTGAATTCCACACTACCTTAAACGAAGGACAGTAATGACTTTAATCTTGCAGTACTGTCTACAAATTATCTTCAAATTAACATCACAAAGTTATGCTTTATCAATCAGCGTTTATCAACTGTTGACCTCAATGTTATTTGTGAACTACCCCACACATGGAAATGTTAATAGTACACGCACCTAAAACTCTTTGTTCCGTCCAAGCCTCCAACCCAAAAGTAAATTGGCACATGGATGGAGAGATGGCTTATCTTAACGAGTGGAGAATGGAGATATGAAAGGAGACTTTTGGCATGGTAAAATGTTTAGCGTGTAAATTCGCATTTTATTTGTGTGTCTCAGGCACATTTTATTACAGGGAAGATAAACAATGTGTCCTGGCACAGTTGACACTGCCTGCTACTTTTATCTTGGGCACTCGACCCATGCCATCCAGTCAACTCAACCTTACTAACGACCAGATACTTTTACTTCATTTCATTTTGGCACATTTGCACATTCGCAAAAATACATAAACTACTAAATATATACATTCAACATGTATGTGTGTGCGTAAAAAATCCCTTTTGCCAATTTTTTTTTGTAATTTTGTATTTATTTTTGATCAGTCGTCAACCCCTGATTTCGCACGTCTGCTTTTCACACCCAAAAAAACAAATACAATGATTTTAATCGCTAAACCTTTAAAACTCCGAAGAATTTCCTACAACTTTTTATGTTATCAATGGCATTGTCTTACGCAGTTTAAAAGGACTACTAATTGGTATTTAAAGAATAAGTTTGGGGTGATTTACTAAGATTATTTATTTATAGAAATCCAAGCAAAAAGCCCATTCGAAGTCTTTGGTATATTAAAAAATTATTTATTAAAAAATTATTGTAGATAATCGTTTCTAAGACAAAACCACATGGCTGGCATGTTAGACATTTTAAAATAATATTAGTTTTAAATCCTTCCAAAAATTAATCGAAAAACAAAAATAACCAGAGATAAAGCCACTTGATTTTAAAAGTCTATCCTACTGCAAAAAGTTATTTTGATAAGTTCATTAATTCAACAAAAATACTACATTCTGTCTAGTAACCCACCCTCTACATATTTTCAAAGTTTACTCGTTTCTACAAAACTTTACATCATCTCTCTATCCCACATGTATACACAAAATGAATTCATATTAAAATAAATGTTGACCACGATCCAACTTCAGTGTGAAGATTTGAAAAATAAAAAACATCTTTGCTAATATAAAAGCGAAGTTAAGGAGAAAAGTACGTGTCACAAAATAAGTGTCAGTATAAACTCGTATGGTTATTAGTGAGTTAATTGTGCTTTTTAAAAGTGTCAACCTAACTCAAATACTCACTCCCATCCTACTTTATATTAGTTAAGTGAAATGTAAGCCAAAACCCAGCAAGAGACTAGATCCATACCACCTGAGTACTACACAACTCCTTAGATCCACGTATTTCCTTTGAGATCTACTCTTATCTTCTACTAAAGCATAACTCCTGCATTTCAATATTAATAGAAAGATACTTGAGATTAATTTTAATAATTTTTAATACAAAAAACATTGAATACGATATGTACTTGCACCAAAATGATTACGGACCGTATATAAATAATGTCAAGTTGCATAATCATCTTTTTTATGCGAAAACTCTAAAACATTCATACACACTATATGGCCTAAGGAATGATAATAATAATAATGTCCCTACTTTTAATAATGTTATGTCCCCACTATATTCAATTTTCTAAGAGGTGTTAGAACTTAGTACTTTCTCAAAAATTTGAATCAGTTCACAAAATATTTCACAGATTTACTACCCAAGATTTGCGAAAAACTGCCAGCAGGACAACATAAAGATATTTAATAAGCCTTGCAGCTTTTTCAGTTGTCAAAATAGTAATTAATCCACACAGATAGAGAGACCAAGTTGGCTTTAAGATTTAGGCTCACTTTCATTATTTTAATTAGCACGGATTTTTAAACTGACAATAGGTCTCAGTCTACTTACCTTATTACAATTTCTATAGAAATTATTCTTACATGTCAGCTTTTTATGTAGAATTTCATCCCTCCAATATGCATATTATATGAGTGTGTAACGTAATATACTTTTATTATTTATACCCTTCTCAAGATATTTATTCTCTTTTGGCCGTCTCATTATAAGAGAATAACAAGAATCGGTATGCATAAAGAAAAGTATTGAAGAATTTTAATACTCTCAATAGAGAAATATCGGGTTGCGAAACATTTGGCCTCTCCATTAAAACTTCAAAATGTCGCGTATATGCAACGTTCATTCTATACCTAGTTTTTACAACATTTCATCGAGCTATTTTTTAAATTTGAAATGGTATTTTTAGACCTCTACTAGAAATTAACTATGTGATGTGTAATGAATAGCAACCATAAATCACGTCAAGTAATTTTTTGGTATGTTGCAGAGTTTTTTAGCCTGCATTACTTAAGATAAATGGAATAAGTCATGGCAGTTCTTGGCCGTACTATAGGTAAAGTTGGACATTATTATTGAAAGCAATAATTGAGCAGCTTAAGTTCAAATTCTTTTCTCTGACTGACCCTTATTTAAAGGTCAGGGAAGCTGCAGGGTCCTTACTGCAGCATCATTATGCTCTTTAATTTGAAAGATAAATGCAAATAAACCCATAAAGCACCGGAATTATGAACAATACTTTAAACGAATATTGCAAAATGTACAAAACCGCTTAAACCATAGTGCACAAAGTATCGAGAGAAAAAACATCGACTCCCAATCCTAAAAAATCCTTAAAAACTGATATGCTAAAAGTTTAGTCTTTGAAGTCGGTTAGCCACCAGTTGACCCAGAAATCTACAAATTTCCGCTTTATTGTTCACAGAAAGCGATAAAATGCAAAATTGGAAATGCAATTTGAAACTTAAGTGGAGGTAGGTGGTGGTATGCAGTATGAATTGAGGGAAGTTACTTGTAGTTAGTTAGTGCATTCACTTACTACCTTCTACCTAGTCCAACATACCTACTTGAAGGTAATTGATCGTTGATTGAACACATTCAACATTGATTTCATTTTAATAAACACTCTTCCATTCATTTCCTAAGCCCATAATAATAATAACATCTTCTCATCATTCAACCCTAAAACAGCTTGTCCATAAATTCTGCAAAACCAATTGCTTTAAACAATTTGCATTAGGTTTTCATTCTTTGACACGCAATCTTATAATAACAATAATAATAAATAAATGAACTTATATTTTATTCCATAGAATTTTAATTCCTTTTACCACAAAAAGAAGGCAAATTACAAAGGATAAAAATTAATGATGTGTGGATCTTTGACCTTTCCAGGGTAATAGAAGCTATCAATATTTCGTTTTGTTCATTTCAATACACTTATGCTTATGTGTCAAGATCTGTGTATACAAAACTAAGAAATATTTCAAGAAAAATCACTCTGAAGGCTCTATCGCAGGCACAACTACAGTTTTAAATCAATCAATAAACAACACGTTTCTTTTCTACTGCAGTCTACTTTTACTCTGACTGACTGACTAGACTGTATGATCTCCCGAAATCTTTTTTAAAAACATATGAACATTTTAATGTGAACAAACCTTCTTACAGTGTAATTTAGCTAATTACACTCAGACGCGTAATTAATTTACAGCTCTTTAAGGGCCCACACAAATTCTTGGGAGTAAAAAATAATCACATATTTTATCCAAGATTATATCCCGAGATAAACGAAAAAATTCAAGGAAGAGTTCCACTTAACTAAAGTAGAAGACATTCAAGACCCTTAAGGCATAGTCCCAAGAACTCTGAAGTAAAAATATCAGAAAGAAATGTTGGAAAAAATCCTCACATTACTTGTGTACAAATTTCAAAAAGCATCAAAACAATAGTAAAGTAATAATAAAGCACACATATTATCTTCTAGTTAACTAGTGAGCTCCATAAAAGGCTTAAGGATAATTGCATCCACTTTCCACGACAGAATACTGATTTTAGTCCATTGTTACCGTAAATAAGTTATTAGCTATTAACTTCTAGTTAAAATCAGACATGACATAGAATTTACTGCACATTAAATTTCACGTAATTTTTAAATAAGTAATTCTGATCAAATAAGTTAATTATTTAGCAATTACTAATAGGATATGGAAAAACGAAGGTACTAATTAGTAATCAACATTTCTACCCACCTCCCACACTAGAAGAAACTAACTACAATGAGACTAATTCAAACAATAACGCTCCTACCTTCCCCTTTTTTACTAACAACGGAGTTAAACATGCATTCCAAATTCAATTTTGCAAACTACTGAGAATGAAATTTGCATGAATTTTAATAATTATTTTGTGCTAATGTTTCCCAAGAGATATAGCATTTTACAGATTAATTAAAAAGGGCTATTTTATACCTACTATTGGAAAATACTCTAGGTTAAAAACTACAAAATTCAAGAACAGAATTTCAAAATTAAAAAAGTGGAAGGCATCTTCAAATTAAACAAACAGATTCTTATTTGATTTGAATTTCTAAAAACAATTCATTTCAACCAATAAGAATTTGACTAACTAATCGATAATTTTAAACTTGATTTAAAGAAGAAAGCGAATTCTGTGATGAAATTAAGTCGTGAGTGTGTGCCGACGTATTTTGCTACTAATTCATTTTTGCATATTTTCATACGGATTTATTTATTCTGATGCAGTGTTTATCAATATTATAGAGTGATATTATCACACCTACTTTTTACATCGTGAACCAACTTTTACTACCGATTATCTAGAAACCTGTTATATTTCATCATTATCAAAGAAAATTACTATTATCCATCTATAACCACTTCATTTATATTGTTTTACATCTTCCTTTCCTAACTAATAAATTAATGGTTTGTCTATTAATCATGTGTTGTAATTTGAACACGCATCCAGTACAGATATACACAGTTATGGCCTTTGACCTACAAGCACCCAAGAGCTGAATTATAAGTGTGACAAGTATACCAAAATCACTGATAAGCATTTGAAACCATCCAAAAATCATAAAATGAAAACAACATCACTACACATGATTAATGAACGATTCCTATAAGACACTACCCAACTTATTCTTTGTTTCAAAAATAATTAAAATTTCAAAACTAAAAGCTGAAAAAAAGTCTAGACATACTTTAAATTCCACTATATTGAATTCAACTTTAAATTAAAGTGCATACAAAATTAATGCAGATGAATATAAATTGGTTTAGGAAGTTGATAAAGAACTTGTGCCACTTTTGGGTTCATCTATTAATTTTTTTTCTTGATGATAATCATTTCATTCATAATATTTTAGTTCGTAAGTAAAATAGAAAAGTGATTTTGTTTTGGCAGACGAGATGAAAGTGCACAATAAATTTACATATGTAAAGTGAACGAGTAATTTATTTTGTGCAAAATTGCAAATTGCACTCACTCACCCCTTCTTCATACCCCTACTGACTCTTTTTCTCATAAATCTTTGGACACATTTTCTACTTTAAATTATATTCTGTCTTGGAAGTTTACAAAGTGTGTAATTTATTTTAGCTAAGTGATAATTGCCTGGAGACCCTTTAAGCAGCATTGCAAAGATTCTTGAATTCCTTTACTTTTCTGCCTTCTATATCCCTCTCAAGTTCTTTCCATCTCATCTAAACCAACGGAATTTTGGTAGGCATAAGTTAACCACTTTTATTAAAAATAATGTAATAAAATTTATGAGTAATCCTTTATACGTGATCAACTCTTGTTTATTTATCTGAATAGAAAAGTAAGATAAAATGCGGCTCTTTATGTCGGCACAATTTCCTTTAAGCTAAATAGTTAACTTTTGACTAAATCAACAAATAAATTTTGTGTGAATAAATCTTAACCTAATTATTATCACAATCACATGGCACATAGCACATTATGTGTCTTCCTTTTATAATTATTGCCAACATTTTATTTCATTTCTCTATTCTACTTCAAATCACTCTTTTCAAAATTTCGAATTAGCTTGAAAATTTTTCCTTTTATCTTGTACGATTTGCGAAATCGTGCAAATATAAACAAGTTTTTTTTTGTACCTATTATCTCAATTTAGACAAAAAGAGCAAAAAAATCATTTGTACCTTTAAAATTTAAAATAAATCAAACTGAGAAAAAATCTCATGTCCCGTTGTTCCATTTAGGAAAATGAGATTGGGCTTGAGAGAAGTAGTAGAGGAGACCCAACCCTACCCTAAATGGTCTTTTTGAATTTATTCGAGGCCCAGTTTATCTCTGAGTGGATGATTGAATTACTGTTACCTTAATGGTCATTTTAGCACCAAATCTCTGCTTTTTTTTCTTTCGTGTTTTTAAGCCCATTTAAGCCAAATTTGTATGCAAAGAATGGGTGCAGGCAGATGCAATTATTACATTTTTCCGTAAACTCAAAGCAAGCTTGGCTTGGCTCATCTGGTGCATGAATGAATTTTTGCGAATCGAGAAAAATTATGAATTTTGTATGAATGCATTTGCTTCTAGGAAGCGTCCATAAATAAGACAGTCATTTTTTTCTAGTTTTCTCCTCTAAATTATTCAAAACCTAAGCAAGGTAGTAGATAACTTTATTTCACAAAATAGCCCAAGCCTCGTGTTATATACTATTAGAGAAAGGTTGTAAAACGTTTTCTGAACTCCCTTTTGAATTATGCGTTAAAACAGCTAAAATGACACTGCTTTCACCCCAGCCTATAATACCACTTTTTATCAATACTGAAATTCACACAATTTGTAAGCAGTCCTTAATTTACCTGTGCCTTGTGCTGCAGTAAAATACAATTTTTTGGCAGGCACAACACTTTTTATGTGTCAGAGTGAAGTGCATTATTAATCATAATCAGGAGTGATTTTGGCACAATTTAGTAATATAAAAAATGAAGGAAGATAATAATTTAAGTTGAAATGTGGACAAAAGATTTGATTTGAGTGAATAAGCAAGTGTAGACAAGTTAAACGCTGCATCAGAACGGACTTCCTACCGAGTCACGACTTAACAATCCTTTGTCAAAGTCAAAAAATCCGACCAACCACCACCACCATTCACTTCAATTTTAAAAGATCTCATTTCAAATCAAATATCATTCTCCAATTTACTATTATTATAGCATTAAATTTATTATTTTATCCGCCACAAGTAACAAGGATTCAGGGTTTTATACATTTTTCCAATATTTTAAACACACATTTAAGCTTCTAGTTTATTCTTTAATCTACACCTAAGCCCCAACCAAGGAGGGATGAAATATGTCTTTCTTTTGAACTATGCCTAACCACAGAATGAGGTGAGATAATTATGACTTTGACTTTGACTTTTTGGTTAAATTTTTGAATCGGGTGGTGAACCTAACAGAGATCCTCGCAACCCAAATATTTACTTTTTATTAAAGCTGAATACTCTTTCCTACTCTCACGGACTTTGTAAAAGTCAGCATAATAATTCCAAAGCCTTTGATACCCAAATTCCTTTTAATCTTGCACTGTTCATACACTTTGTACAAGAAACAGTTGCTAAAGTTTCTACTGATAGTACTTGTTAGCATAATCAATAGGTGGATAATCGCTACTGCTCAAATTCATTACTATTTCAATGTCAAAAATTCACAAAAACCGTTTGCACAGTTCTATTTAGGATGTTCTGCTATTTGAAAAACTTTTTAAAACCTTATTCCATTATTTGTAACCGAACCTTTGAAAAGATGAGAGTAATAAATGGGAATTGTAAAACTTGCAACTTTTCACATCATTTATTATTACCACTCTTATCTTGTAGCGAAAATCAACGATAATTGCACTTTGATTTTTTTTTCTCACTTCTTTTATTTATTGTTTATTTTATTTACTCTTGAATAGATTCTTTAGTGGTTAACCAAAACCTACATATTGTACTTGATTTGATGACATTGCGAAAAAAAGTTGTTAGTATTTTGAAATCGACGAACAGAGTTTTAAGTTTTTAAACTCCTAAATGTATGTCACTGCCATTAAATTACTGCAGTACGAGGAATCATTCATGGCCAATATTGTATGTTTTTATCTATTTTAAAATTGGTTATTCTGAGGTGGTACTTAAATCTTTGAAAATTAAGTTCATACTACGTTCATACCAAACTCAACTTCTTCAATACTTTTGTGGTCAATCAATCTCAGAATTTTAATACATAAATATAGGTACAAAGTGTTGCCTAAAAGTTCTAAATTAACAAAATTAGCCAAATTACATGAATTCTAGTTTAACATGGACACCTCCCCAACCTTAAGACTATCACAAGTAGACAAAGTGTCTCACCATCTCCACATAAAAGGGGCACATTCTGTACACTGCAAATTCGTAAATTGGTAATACCCGAAACTGCAATACTGAACTATGTGTCGCTTCTTTAATGAAATCGGCAGATCATTTATCTTATTATAGTACTAAGACGTGACAAGTACCATTGTTATTAAACTTGAAAAATCCACAAATTATAAATAAATTGCCTTGCGTATCGGTTACCGTCCAAATATCGTATTCAGGTAAGAAATCAAAGAATTGGCTCTTCCACCAGAATCAGGAACCATCTTTAATGCCTATTTATAAATAGCAAACAACGTTATAAAAGCATTTACTCAAAATTTCCAATACCTTCAGGGTCATCATTTCTTACAATCTCCGATTCTCGACCGCCTTGAACTATCTAGCAAATTAAAATCGCACTTGGCACCAAAAACAAACTCACTTTACTGTAAGGTGTGTCTTATCAAACCAGAATGATCAGTTTAATTCTAACTAATTTTTGGGTACTACTTTTATGTTTAATGACAAAATAAGAGTCCGATAATAAAACGCATAATGCCCTTTGTGTTAACTCACACCTGCTTCTGTAATAAAATAGCAATGATAAGATAAACCTAGACACACTAAGACAGAATAAATCCCAACTCACTGTCATTGCATAAAAATACGTAATGGATTTCAAGCACAAATACTTTTTATATCAAATTAAAAACTTTTTGAAAGCACACTTAATACTCTTGAATAAAATTCTAAGCCCCACCTAGGTTCTAATTTTAGTACAGAAATGGCCATACTAACCAGGTTTTTTGTACTTTAGATCCCTTGAAAATCTTTACATTTGATTAGCAAGCATCAATTTATTAAAATTAACATAAGAAAAAACATCAAAATGGAAAAGATGCATTTCATCAACCACCGGAGTGACATTTGACTTTGAAGATGAGTAAGATACTTTTTTTCAGTTCTGTGTCCAATAAAATCACCAGGCATGGTCTTGCATAAGAATAAACAATGAAATGTGCTATTTTGTTACATCAATATTAACTCTGGAGTGTCGAATACTAATGAACTACGATGAAAAGGGATCGCCTATAAATAAAGTTCAGACATTACGTTTCTACATGTACATGGCTAATTAATTTCATGATTTTATTCAATAACGACGTTTTCTTTCCCCCTGTAAACTGTTTTGTATTTGTAACCTTTAAAATCATAGAATCAACTCCTTCCCAACATTAGGTTCATTAAATCCAACTTTAAACAAGCATCGCTACCAACTCATCCAATACTTTAGCAAAACTTCATATTACATAATTTATGAACAAAAGTGCAAAAATCGTTCTAAATTGCTAATTCCAAACGCAGAATCTACCTATGGAATCAAACTCCCTACGATGAATATTAAGCTTATTCGTGGATAAGAATTAGCAAAAGAGAGACAGGAGTGTGACTGGTAACCTGTAAACATTGTGCCACACTAATCGAGTATTTTCTGCAACAATTCTTCTCCACCCCCATCATAATCAGATGCCAATGCACTATGCAAGGATACACACCACTTCAAACCATCGTAAAAAATTTGCAAAATCATCATCATCCACCAACATCGTCATTCCCTCACTTACCTACCTCCTTTATGCATTTACAATTACCTACATTCATTAGCAAAACTTGTGCATAAATGTTGGGCAAATTATGCTTGAAATTCATTTCAGAGCATTTTTATTAATTCCAACTTATACACCATTATGAAGGTTCATATTAGTTAGGTACTATTATTTTGTAACAAACTTCTTTTAGATACACATATTTGGATTCTTAATTAAGTACGTGATGCTATTGCACTGGAATTTAAATTAATCCACTAATTAATGAACTAATGAGAAGATCGTAATTTTGTAGGTTTTTTCTCTTACAACATTGGGTTAGAATTCGAAATGAAAGTGTCCCAGACTTCAGAAACAACTTTAACAAATAGCCAAGTGCCCAGCAACACTTTAGACGGTTATTTGTTTTTATAGGAAAGTGGGCGAAGGGCCCATTCCGTACAAACGATCAAAATAAAAAATAACAAGATCCGAACCGAAGTTATTTATAAACACTCCAATTGAGCAGAGACTGCACAAAGATTGTTAAAAATCCATTGGATAAGGATAATTTAGAGTGTTTTGTTGTTTGGAGAAAAGGGATTAGCTCATCCTGTGTCCATCTTTGCATATTTTTTACATTCTTTATCCTTGACATTGACTTTGAGATGTTTATTTGTCTTCTCGCCGATTCACATTTTTATTCTTTACTACTCAAAACACTACTACTACTTGCCACTACAATAAATACTCACTATAACCCTTGCTCTAAGTGGATTCTCTTTTGTTTTATTCTTAGATCATTTGGATAAAAATAATGATTTGACGAGGCACCATGGGATTTCTTTATGAATTATGCAATAATATCATAATATGCTACTCATCTTCAAAAAAAATTCAGTGAGAATGAATTTTTAGCACCCTTCGGTGTTTTTTTCTTCCTTCCAAATAACATAAGTCCAATGGGTCAGAACTCACAACTTCGCAATAATATTTGGTTATGCATGCATTAATCTAAAGTAGCTTTACATACATTTTTTTAAAGCATGTATCTCAGCTCAGAGTGTTCCCATGGCCCATCTGTCGATCGTCCTTTTCAAATCCTTTTAATTAATTATTTTTACAAATATTGTTTTTGTAAGACCATTAAAAAAACCTTAATTATTAGTTGTGATTAAATATTCGTAAATGTTAATGCAAGGATGATAACATGCAATTAGAATTCCTTCATTTCAATTTTTTTTAAATAAGCTAGCAAAACAGTGTTCAATATTGGTTTTTTAATTTATTTCCCATTTCCAATCAGATAAACTTTAAGAATTCGGCCGACAGGAAGATTTCTACCTATGTAGTAATAAAATATCTCCTTTTGAAGATAAAACACCCACGAGGTAATAAAATACGTCTACTTGAACGGACCTTAAAGGGCTGTTCAAAAGTAAACCTTCTATTCTCAAGCTCGTTTTTAACCTTACCCTGGACCAAATCAATGATCCTTATTTTCTTTTTTCTGCAAGTGCTTAGCCATTATTTATGAGCATTTACACATAAAATTAAATCATAGATAAATATTTGCTTATTTTCACATTCACTTTAAAAGTTAGCTAACGAGAGTCGGATGGTTGGATGGAGAAATGAGACGGAAGAGACAAAAGGAAAGGACTAATTGCTAATGGAGTTGTCAAACCAAATAGTCACACCCACCCACACTACCACATTACTCTACTACTAGATATTTGTTAAGTGACTTGAATTCAACCTAATTTACTAATCACATATGTTCCTGTCTCTCTCTCTTTATCCGTCTGTCCAATTTATTTTAATGCGAAAGTGGCCAATCTTCTTCTCATCCATTCTTTTAAATCTCTTTATTAGTACTTTTAATTAAATACATTTAATTACATGGGTAATTTATTAGCTCATCCTACTTGACATTTAGGTCAAATTCTTTTCCAATGATGGCTTCAATGAAGTTGGATGAATAACAATTTTTTATGCGAGGGACACCCCATAAATTTTAAAATGCAATTTTCTTCAAATATCATTTGCTCTTTCAATGCTCACAGGGTTGAGATGAAGGTTTCGGGTGGTTTTATACAGATACAAGCCAAATTTCTGACAAATATCCCACATAATTTATTGAGTCGCTCTCAAGAAAAATCATCCAAAGGAAACGATTAAGTAATAATATGCGGGCTAAAAGTTTTCGGCACTGAGGCTTACAACAATTAAAATTAAAAATAATTGCCAACAAAAAAGAAGTAAACAAAATGCTCAAAGCTCTTGAATCGTTGGTGGTCATTCTTCGAATGGTTTGCTAACTGATTGAAATTCTGAAGGGATGATAACTCGTAATTACTATTCGAATTATGTGTCTTACACAATACGCAAGCACAACTATACCACCTAAGTAACTACAAAAGGTAGAAGTGGCCGCTACGTTCCGCTCCATCCATAACTAAACACCCGAGAAAATATTTTCATTTCCTTTCTTTGCTCTTTGCTCATCCAACATCCATTCACTAACCTTTTAATACCTTTATCAATGAAATCACTAACAAAAAACCAGATTGTAAAGATGAGGTGAACTCAAGTAAATAAAAATAAGTGCACTTTATATTACCTACTTGTATCTCCATATTCTTTAGGCACATGCAGAAGATCAAAGATACTAAGTAACTGGGCTACAATGATGGAGAGGCATGTGTGCCTTTGAATGATAAGAAAACTCATTTCAAACTTTAAAGTAGTCTGAATGTCAACCAAGTGGCCGGTGAAGCGTCAGACTTCCTTTGCGCCTCTTAGCGTTCTTAATACTATTCAAAGGGTTAAAAATCCTTCTCAAGATGTGCACGGAATCTTCAACCCAAAACGATCATCTCTTTCCTATAAATAAGCAATAAACCTAAACTTGTTTAAAAGCCCAATTCTCACCGATGCAGAACAAATAAAAACCTTTTTCATGTGCAAAATAAGATTAGTTTTTAATCCGCATAAAAATCTACTTCCTATTTCTCCTTACTTCCATTTTGTTTTTAACTGAACTTTACTACTGCGCTGACTTTTAAATCTTTATTCTTTTCAAAATACACTTTTTCTAATTTATTTTTCTGCTCTTTGATGTTTAATTATGCAAAACTCGTGAATAAATATCATGACTCAACTGTCATCTCAACATTGGAAAAATGATACAAAAACTAAAAACTCTTTTCGAAGCTTTTCGTCAGTTTAAGCTTTACACAAAAAATTCTATTCGACTTTTTGTATTTTTGCCATGCAATTTTTAAGCAACTGCACCCTAAGGAGTTGTTCATAAATTGTATAAATTCAACTTTGTCAAAAAGTCTGAAGAGACAGACACTCCTTAGACATTCAGCTCAGACGCTGAGAAGTTTTGATACTCTTTGAGACTAAACAGCTGCTGCAAACACTTTATAGACGATAAGCATGACCTCGAAGGTAAACCTGCATCCAGTATATGACCTGCCTGTACCAGTGAAGAAGGGCCTGTCCTCAATCACTGGTACTGGCAGCTTCCTTGTTGCCTGCTAATAACTTCCGGGAAAATTTCTGTCCAGAAGTTATCAACCTAAGACTAAAGGAAAGTTTAGAAAGTAACCGAGACTAACCTCTGTGAACACTTCAAAGTAAAGTAAAACCACTGCATTGACCTATCTTTCCAAAATATTAGCAAGGCAGAATAAATAAAATTTATGAACAACCACATGCAGTAGCTAAATTCGATTACCAAAACGGCATCAAGACAAAAGAAGAAGATGTGATACAGTAGGTAGGCCAAGTTGGCAGTTGCATTATTGCATAGTCTTTTTTCTTAATTTTTTACCGTGAACTGCGGATGGTGTCAACGCTCATGGTAGTATGACAGAATGAACTCAACTGTGGAAGACTTACTGCTTATATGGGTGTTCAATTGAATGAGATAATGACTTATAAATTTCGTTAAATATTTTAGTTGTACGAAGGAGAACAGTTAATGCATATACTAGGGATATACAGCATTCACATAATTTATGAAAACCCCCTAGTGTATTATAGTACCTTACATCTCCAAAATAAAACTGTTAGACCAAAACTGCAATCGCATATTGTAAAACTGTTCCTTCATTCATGTTATTACATTTATTACACTTAGAATGCACATTACTTCAATTTACAGATAACACCATCCCAAACCCTTGCCAATTTTTTTTAGATAAACTGTGATGCTCAGGAATTGTCCATTAATCATGGGCCATACTCTTTTATAAGTTTTGGTTGATAACATTTGGTGACACTGGATAATTAAGATGACAGCTACAAACTCTTTTTGGAATACTTTCCCGTTCTAAACTACAGCCTCATCTGGAACACACTGGACTCTAGGCATTACTACGTTTGTGTCACTTAAATTTCAAGCCGCCCCTCGACTGTTTCTTTATTAACTTCCTTAATCTTCCCATCTACAGTTTCATCGTCAGGACATGACCTTCATAATATCTTAAATTTTAACAAAACTTACCGCACAAGATTAGTGGACAAACCACATATAAATCAACCCTAACCATTTTTTAGTTTTTGCACACTTATCATTTTCAAAATATCTATAAACTCTTCAATTTTAGGGATAACTTTATCTCTTTCTGGGATTTTATGGACGTTAACCCCAAATGATATGTGTAAAGACGTTATAAAATCCATACTGTATGCTCACTTGACTTGAAAGGAGAGACAACACTAGAATGTTTTCATTATTATTATGTGCCACATCAATTGTACGAAATGGGGGAAACTTATTTTCTCAAGAGACGACATGCACTCGCTTTATGTTGACTCATTTAATCGATATTCCACTACGACAGATAATCGATAGTGCACTGAATTCAACTCAACTTTTGCACTTTGTACGAGCACAACATATACACTTGCATTTTCATACTTGCTAGATTCCCAGCAACTTCCCCTGCAAAATAGTAGACAAACACTTTTTAAATAGTAGGGCTTAAAACATTTCCTTTTTTGTCTCATCCAAATCCCCTATAGATATTACATGACGACAATTTAGGGTTGATGAGATATTTTGAAATTATCCTTCACATTACAACCTGCGGTGGCAGTGTTTACTTCAAACTATGACATGTCTTTAACAACATAAAACCCAATTAAAATATTATGTAGAGGTCGAGGCCAAAGGCCAGAGAGAAGGTAGGCAGACGTTCTTATTAAAAATCCAGATATACTGAAGGCGTACAACTCGCACTTAAAGTGTACAAGCAAAACATCCACGTCTAAATGATGTGCCAGTATATTAAACACACAAATATTGACCTCTATTAAAGATTAAATTAATTTGTATGCAAAATCTAGACTTGCAGAAGGAAACCACCACGTTCCATCTGGTCGAATAAAAAAACAATAATGCATCCTTGTATTTCCTATATCATTGTAATCAGAAATACATGACGGACATTGCAACTAAATAAAGTCCCTTATCTAAAGTAGTACAGATGCAATAGCCGATAGGGACAATAAAGTATTACAGTAAAATCTGTAGATACATTGATACATAGTTAATTGATAAAACGCACATGGGTTCATCTGTCGTTGTCATCATGTGTCAGAGCCACAGAGTGCCTTGACAACTTTTACATGCCAAACCGGATTTTCTTCACAAAACCAAACTTTATTTATTGCACTCAATTACTACTGAAGACGAATCATAAAATATCAAATGACACACGTAACTAATAAGTGGTGTATCAAAAGTTAAAATCCTAACCGATTGAGGGTTTATATTTTATGAAAACCAGCCAAATGATACATGCAGTGGCTTCTTAATCTCACCGAATAGTCAATTCATTGATACTATTCACCTTTACCATCATGACCTTAAGTACCGATTTCTATACTTATAAGAAAAATAGTTAATATTAAAGGTTTAAGTTTTTCTAACTTATAAAAGAAACTTGAATAAAAGTACTAAGATCACTTAAGCCCTTACTGAAGTTGAAATAGGACTTCATGAAGCATGAAGTTGTATTACTGAGAAATTACGAATCAATCAAGTTATTTCAATTTAAAGAAACGTAATAAGTATAAAAAATACGTAATATTGTTTATCTCCTCTCTCTTTCTTGTGGTTCATTGTTGACTGCCTAGTTTAATACCAGAAGCTTAAAAATGCCAACATTTGATTTTAATCTGAAATTGACATTATCAGCCTGTCCTTCTTGTTTACTCGCATTCTCATCTTAATTCAAACAACTTTGCTATCTTAAAGCTTTGCTTTACTTTCTGAAATACTGATGACAATGCAATGTAACAAACTACTCTAGAATTTGATTAGTAAATGAGGCACAATTATAAAAGGATTAATACTTTTTTGTTTTTCTGCATTTTAATCCACAACAACTTATATTTTTTATCATTTGAATAACTTTTTTTGTGTCTTTGACCTTTCTTTACACTCGTTTTTATAGAATATAATATATCAGAAAAATAACAAGTTTTGCCACGGTTTTACTTCTTTTTTCGGTTTTCTTCAAATTAATATTTCTGTCATCAGAGTAAAAAAAGAAAGCAGCTCAGTTTATGGGTAGATGTACAGTTTCCCTTTTACAGTGCCTTACTGTCTGTATTAGTAGGTAACATTTTAAATTATTGGATAAGCTTTTGGAGGCATTAAACTTTTAGTAAGTGAATTAGAGTAACGTTTGGGAGACACTTTTATAGCATTTTTTTGCAGATGACATGATGTGAAAAAGAGAGTAAAAGCCACTGTCGCATTGCCACCACATGATACATGTTTTATCCCATTTATATTTAATGTTATTTAACATCTGCATCTACCATACAACTGCTACCACTGCTGCAATTGCAATGGCCATACTACTGCAATGCAAAAGTCTTGCATTTACCTATAAACTTAAGTTACAAGCTATTATCTTCCTAGCACAGTTCACTAGTTGGGATAATTTCAAGAGGAAAGTGTCGAAGGAGACTAGTACACAAAAACCAAGGATGATGCACCAATTCGCAAAATTTACAACAATTTATCTACGCGTTGTTCACAAGCTACTTCAATTTGGTTTTTTGGTGAAATTTCACGTTACACAGCTTTACATAAAAACTTAAAACATGGTAAAAACAACTCGTAAAACAACATACGACACAAAACATTGCTAGAGAAAATGTAACCTTTCTAAGAATTCTTAGCCCCTATCTTAATCATCCAAAACTCGGCTTTCAAATCCACAAAGCTACTAAAAAAGACCTACCAGCAACTCAACAAATTAAAACTTCTGACTTATGAATGATCCTTGTGGAGGAAAACCCCTCTCTCTCGCGTATTTCGGCACAAGGTTAAACCTTAAACAAGAACGACTGCAATGAATTCAAGAGAATGGGAAAAAAATCCAGTGAAGGTACTATCTCTTGTTACCATCGTAGTCACTCTCTTTTATATGACAGTAGTGGAAGTAAGTTGAAAGAATTCAAAAGCACTAGTAAATTAAAGAAGATTGTGCAATTTTACCCATAAATTTCCCATAAAACTTCTCATGTTCTCAACAAAACAAAACCATGTTTTTCCCAATAATAAGAGCTACCGTTCATAAATCAATCTGAAGAAAAATTCCTATTGTGTAACTCAGACTTAGACTAAAAAAGCTCCAGATCAAGACAAAAAAAACCTTTTCCAATATAGAAAAGCTGGGTATTATCTCGCTTGTGCAGCTTACACTGAAACCTCTTGACCGACAATAAAACCCTTATTGAATCAATTTGGCAAAAATGGGTATTTTCTGAACCTTTCAACTTTTTAAGCTTCACAAATTAAACCCAAAGTTGTTCAATGGATTATATATACACTTGCCAAGAAAACCCTTCAACGATATTGGTATATAAAGTAGAAATGCATACAAATTGCAATTTTTTACTAACCTCTCATGCAGGGAGCCTTCTAGTACTGAAGTTCCGATTTACAAGTCATCAATCTTTTATAATATGTCATTAATTATAATGCGCTTTAATGAAAAGTTTGCTTAAATTCAATAGTGCTGGATACCAACAAAAAATTTGGCTAAGCCTATTCTATTATTGCCTCACTGCAACTTATTCCCTCTAACTCACTGACCCATTGACTGGAGTAAGGCCAAAATTCTCCAGAAGAACTTAACATTTCTCTACCTCTTCTATTTTAACGAGGACAGGATTTCCGGGTTCCTTGTCTCGTCCTGCTATGATCTGGCGACCAAAAGGGTCTGTATTACCATCCCTTTCACCACTACCATCCAAGGTCTAAAATCAAGATATTGTCCATGATTTATGAAAAGCTGCATTAAGTGCAGAAGAGTAAAAAAGTTTATATCTCAAAAGCTAATCTTGGTTTATAAAGTAGAGAATAATAAATAGCATGCATGGTGGTGGTTGTACTGGTGAAGTTGACGATGCTCGGCGTAAACTAAACGTACCACCAGTCACCTCATCACTTCCACAAACATAAAACACCCGGGTATTCGGATACTGCATCCCTTATCTTTTCAAACATTTTCGCAAAAACATTCACACGAGGTGCTATTGCTCAACTGTCAGCCACAAAAGCCCTTAAGACGTAAAAGTTTGCACATGAAGAGAATGAGAGCGAGAGTTAAGGGAAGTTTTATATTTTAAGAATTTCATATCAAAGTCTTATATAGAGATTGGATTCTAGTCACGGATTTCCATCCATCTAGTCCACATGCACTCATCTAAAATTCATGTCCAAACTTATTCAATTAAATGCAGAAATTTTCTTTAATATTCCCTAGCTCCTACCTTGCAGGGAACTGGAAATTTAATATCTGCTCCCACTATACACTACCATCATTAAAGTTTAGTATTTCTTCCTTAAAGTCCTGTCACATGGGAGTTAATCGACTTTCTCTTGCAATTTAAAATACTTTTCTACGTTCATTCAATTTTAAACTTTGAACTATGCAAGTTGGTCTTATTTAAGGATATTCGAGAAGTTAGCTTAACATATGAATGCTGAATATATTTTCTTACGTTTTCCCTGTGAAAAATTCCATGGCGAAAAAATTCCAAATTTCACCAATTGATGTAGAATACTAAATTGATGATTCTAGAAATGGGCAACCTCTTCATAGAAAAACGATCTAACCCCACATCAGACCTTCCAAGAAAATGGCTGAGGATGACAAAACAATAGCTCTATTAGACCGAAGATCGCGAAAAACTTTGCGTAAATGCTATGAGACACTTTTTTAATTTCTTCTAAGAAACATTTCTACTCTCGATTTGCCTCTAAACCTTAAACCAGGGTTTCTGGGCTTTTACACAGTCGGTTGAAAGTAATTGTCCTTAAAGATTTTACCTCTTGGATTTTTATTCATCTCATCTTCATATCGGTAGCACATCCCAGACTCCCGTAGTAAGCATCTATCCATTTAAATTTTGGGTGTTTTTTACACAAAATAATAAAATGATACTTGAAACTAGTTGGAATGAAAATTAATTTAACTAAATGTTAGTTAACTTTTGCATTTTGAACTAATTTTTGTGACATTGGTTTCAGTTCATTTAAAATATGTATGTAAGATCTAAAGAAGCAAGGTTCATCATTTCGTTGAAGGCTGACTCATGTTTAAATGTAATTTGAGAGTCAAGCACCCCAGAATCTACCTGAAGTTCAACACTGATAAAGTGAATGTATTACCGACACATAGAAATCTCTCACGAAGCATAAGTTTCAAAACGACCTCGGTCACTACCTTCGATAACTAAGGTAATAGAAGGTAATAAGGGGTCTTAACCTGATAATTTAAATTTTTTTTAAATGATTGATACTTCTTCGACGGCAAATTTAGAACTTAACCTTTTTTTAAATAAAATATTTAAACCCCTTTAGAACTAGAGACAAAATTCAAGGCCATGACCTTGCAACTTATTAAATGAACATGTAAGGACAAAGCCTGAAGGTTTTCTCGGCATATGAAAATAAATTTAAATTTGTTAATTTTTAAAGTGGGTAGGCGTAGGCATGAGATCATTCATGGTCATACTAATAAACTACTGCATTTCTGGACCAACATTGCATTATGGTGAAAATAAATGCACCGACGCGTAAATAATTCTACAGATTAGGGCTAAACTAACTGGATGACAAATATTGACCCACGTGTTTTTTCTACCCTTTTCATATCCACCTTACAGGTCTGAAAAATATTTTGCAAAATCCACTGCCACCATCACATCATTTTAAATGTATTTAACACCAGGTTGATAATTATTATGCAAAAATTACAATGTTGCAAATCACAATCACAGTGACAACTGAAAGTGTAAACATTGGAAAGTTTTGTAGATTTAAGTCTGTTGTTAAGGTATAGTCAAAACTTTCAGCTTTTCTAACTCCATTTAATCTACCGAAATACGTGAAAAACCAACATTGCCGAATATGCTGATAGGGTGGAGTCAACATTGATAAAAAGTGCGTTTGTAGTTTATCAACACTGAAGAATTATCTAAATGTGACATCCTAACTTAACACTGCGAGAAGGAGCCATTCATATGTATCTTTTCTGAAATTGGTTGGGATACTGTGAACTTTTGCCCGAATATGCAAAACTGATCCTAGGAACAGTCAATGATATGAAACGTGAAGCACCCAAATGGTCAACTATCACAATCTCAAAAAAAATTACATTACTTATATTCAATCTCTAATCTAATCTGTCTCAATCAATCAATAACTGCTTGCAATTTATTAATGTCAGCATCTGGTGTCTGCTAGTTGTTTGTCAAAGTCAAACTGTACCCTTTTTACGTAACATAATTTGTTTCAAATAACTCAAATTTTTCCCTACGCGTTGTAAAGATCAGTTACAGATACAAAGCATCAAATCAATCATTATGAAAGACTCGTTAAAAACTCTGATTTCTGGGGACAATGCCTTGCCCTAGTTATACCAAATCAAACATTTTTAATTTTAAAAAATGCAGAGCCAGAATAAGAAAAATTAGCATTTTAAACAATTAAAAACATTAAAATAAACAAAGTGCTGAATAAAACAAATAACCATTAATTTGTAATTAGCAATTCTAAACTGAATGCATCGATACAAAAAACTACAACCTTATGTACCAGTGACTGGTTGGGGCTGGTTGTATGACCATCGCCCAAAACTTGCCACTACTGTTGCCAATAACGTAATTATTAACACTGTATTTCTTGTCGATTGCACGAGAAGAGTGAACAGGTTAATTTATGCGAATGTTTTCTCTCTTTTTAGTTGTCTACATTTTTGATAAGTTTATGACTACTTTGGCTGATCAGCCTTTGATGTTAATGAAGACTCACATGAAATCTGATATAAGTTTAGCTAATTGCCCCCTATCAGGTAGGTCGGCAGGTGTCACATTTTACTATCACATTAATCTATACCCCATTCCCTCCATATCGACATGTGCATCGATTCACTTGATTTTTAGACTTACAAAATGCTTCCTACCTCAATAATAATATGTTGTCAAGATTTGCAACAAGTTTTCACGCCTGTTACGCATTGTTTGCACACTCACTCAAGAGTTTACACAAAGGGAACCCTCTGATTAATTCGAGTGCTATATGTCCCTTAAGGGGTTCCCCATTAATCACATGCAATCGTTACCCTATTATTTTTCTCAAGTGTTGACTGTTTGGTAACGCCTAGTGAGACTTAAAGTCGTAGAGAATTAAGACTGTCGTGGGGCCGGATTGTAAATTACAAAACTGCTAGTGAGGTTACCTAACAATCCCTTATCTAAACTCGAATCTCCAAGTTTCAACTATCCCCTTAGTTAGAAAAATAAGTTTTAAAAGATAAAAAACGTTTAAAAAGCTGCCAATTACTCTTACCTTGGGTATGCTCCCACCATGACCGACGGCATCAAGACTCGGAACACTTCCACAAGTTTTCCTCATGGCAATGCGACTCTTGAGCACTGTGGGTGCCGCGACAGATTTCCTTGTTGGTAGTTGAGACATTTTATACATTTCACAATGTCACACTATCATACACTTAAACATTTAACTCTCCTCAATACACAACAATAAATTAGTTTCACCTATGTCCAACAGTTAGTTTAATGTTCATTTTTTTTGTCACAACAGCAAATAATAATATTAAGTATGATACAAAAAAAGCTAAAAAGTCACTGGATTTTTTTAAATGTACGAAAAACACCGGTTAGATTATTTGTTCTTGGCAGACAATCAGTCTACAAAAGTCGAACCATGCTACAAAAAATGTATACGAACAATTGCATTTGACAGCTTTTTAACCCAATGACTTTGTTTTATAGTTGTCACTCACAGTATTTATTTATAAATCCAACTGATTGTGATGGCAAAGAAAAGAATCTTGTTGGTGGAATTTATTTTGTTGTAGTTGCAAAAGTTTCATCCACATCCAAATGTCAAAACTAGAAGGTAGAAAATGAAAAATCTGTCAATCACTCAATTTTTTTAAATCGACGAACAAAATACTTGAATTATAACAATAAAAATGTAATGAATCTGTTTAGGGCTTAAGTTCATAAATGTTGTTTTGTTGTTTCCAACGAGTTACCTAATTATTTTCATACTAACTTCTTTTCACTGTTTTTAGGTTCCAAAAGACTTTTTGTAAGTATAACCCAGCATAAGACCATACAAACCCGAGCTTTTTTATAATTATATCAAACCAGAAAAATGCCATAACGGAGGAAAGGTAAGCTCTTTCTTGTGCCCCATAACCTAAACATAGCCCTTATTACCCCTTCCAATCCAACAGCCAAATATTTCCATCCATAATTTATACACATACCTAACTACGGTCAGAATATATTCCTTCTGACCTTTAGTTAGTCTAATGCTCAGAATATATTTATTTACTCCACTAATATACTAGAAACACATAATTTGTAAACGATCTGAAATAGTGAAATCGTTGATGACCGACCTTCCCAAGGCATGAAAAGTGATATGGATAGAGACAACAATAAAATGGAAAGAATAAAATGTTTTGTCATAATGAGTTGATATGGCAGAAAGGAGAATGAATGAAAAACTATTAAGTCTTTTAGAAATAAAGAAACCTGAATTCTTTGATTCTCATTGATCGTGGCCAGTTTAACTTGACGCCGTCTGTCTCATTTATTATTTCCCTATCATTTATTCTCATTATTATCAAACACAGTTGAAAGCTATACTAACTACTACTTCGCAACTACTGCTCCAATGTGCCACTACTACTAATCTGTGGATAGAAAAGATTATCCACAAAAAATCTAGATCGCAAAAACTTTATTAGACTAAAATCTTAAATCTTAACTTGTTTATTTACAACTAAAATGCACATTTCCATTTTTATATTCTCAAAAATATCCTGCTGACCAAAATTACGTGCTAGGGAAATTTTTTAAATGTACTTCTAGTATCTCATAAATCACAGTGGCACGTCCTAATGGTCCTACTAGACTTTAAAAAGTATGTACCATTCATTAGACTCACTTTTAAAATGAATTTCCTATAAGCCAAAGAACACAGAAACCAGACGAAGCATACTATTGCAATGGCTCTCCAGTATTATAGATCCATGATATTGGCTAAATCAATAAAAATCCGTTTTTTTAAAGCTAACATTTTGAACTAAAAAATCAGTCTAACAAACTATCCATCCTTTGAAACTAAATGTTTTTCACCGAGTTGACTCATTCTGTATACTCTAACTGACTCCAATTGTATTTCCTAGTCTCTTAAAATCCCTCAGTGCAAAATTGTGATTATCACAATGCATAATTCATAAACCTAGTCCGTACATTCTCTTGTGTCTAAATCTTCTTTAGATGTGTGTATCTTTAACATTTAAAGTTTTGATCATATTAATTCTAATGAATATTTTAGCCTTGTAAGTTTTTCTAACTTACACTTAAATTCTCATGCACACACACTATCATCATCATCGTAAGAATAAATATTATCTCATGTCTCATATCAATAATATCTCTTGATGTCTTGATTCCCCAGTGTACTTGAGTAGCTTCACTTGAGTATCTTCAAGACATTTTTTATTCGATGTAAATAATATGGTAAAAAAAAGAACTACTAAAAACAATGTTGACGATGACTATATTTATGTGATATGCAAAACATAAGAAACTCTACTACGAAGTATGAGTCCAAAATATTAAAAGAATAAGGAACTAAATTATTCATAGTGTTGTCCTACAGAAGGATTTCTACTGCATTAATTGAAATCAATATGTTCATTTTAAAGGGTTTAGTTTTTATGAAAATATTAACACACCGGAGAAGATTTAAGTTGTACGTAATAGTTAATAAAACCAGAGACAAAATGTATAAAAACAAAAATGAGATAGCTTACCAAAAAATTTGAGTAACTTCCAATAAAACTTTTGAGATTTCCTAATCCCCAACAATGAATTTCTCGAACTGGACCAATTTCAAAAACCCACATCATGTTAATAATGATGTGGAAGATGAGTAAGACAGTTTAGAATTCATGATGAAGAAGGTATGAGATCATCCGATCCTTCCGTTTGTCTACAAAACGGCGTACTGAAATACACAGAAAAACGATAAGTATTAAGGGGGAAAATCTGGGACCGAAAATTCGGATTTTTCGGATCGGAGATTCCAATATGAATTGATCTTCCTCTCTGCCTTTCTCTACTGTAATAACAACAATAGAAGGAGACAGGGCCAATTTTATTTTTGTATACTCGAGAGGAATAAGGGTAGGGTAGGGTTTCTCTCACACAAAAGAAAAGTGATACTACCCTCAAGAACTACGGACTGACTACGTATAATAACTCCACTTGAGTAGCAGACCCAGACGGGATTTTCTATTCTACCCGACGATGGAATGAATCCGGATCTTCATCATTTCACATTTTCTTCGTATCAAAAGGAAAACTGAAATCGGGAGAAAATCAATATTTCTCCGGGGTCTCTCCGAATAAATTCACTTTCGTATGATGATAATGACTACACCAGGGTACTACAGTACAAATACATAATAATGCATAGCACACGCGCTATTCCCTTTTCTTAGGATAAAACCCTTCCCGGGTAGTAAAATTACAACCTGGAATTAATGTGGAATAATGTACAAACTTCTTTGTACCGTATACACTTGAGATCCACCCACTACTACCCGGTCGACAATGACATCCTACACCACACCGTAATTACTTTCTGTTTTATATTTATGACTAAATGCGTGTGTACCCCTACTCTCAAACTTTCCTTACGTTTTTATTTCCATGCAATTTTAATTCCATCAATTATTATTGAACTTTGTTCCCTCTGGCCAATGTAAAACTTTCCGTCGCTGGAGAAATCCATTTGAAATACAAATGTAGGAAGTTTCCTTTTCCCCACGGCTTTCCTAGCTCACTTTTCAACTTAGTCTGCACTGGAAATTGCCTTTGCTTTTTCATACGGCTAAAGTCTCCCAAGTTCGAAAGTCACGTTTTATTTTTTTTAACTAGGAAAAAACACCAGTAATTTTTAAGAAAAACGTCCGATCTTAATTTCACATGTTTTATTTAGATAAAATTGAGAGATTGAGACTATTTACTATCACCGTTTTATACGAAATTTTAACTTTTAGTTCCATGTTCCATTCACTGGTTTAAAGAACAATTTTGAAACTGGAGGAATTGGGAACTAAGGTTTTTCAAAAACAACTTCTTAAACTTTATACATAGATGTTGATTACGTTGCTGATGGATTACGATATAATAAGAAGTACCATTATTATTGTGCTTTACTATTATGATGTTACCTTTGATTTTAGGAGAGTTAAGGGGGAAACAGGTAGCTCATGGTTTACTGACTTTGTATCTGTTGTCGGTAGTTAGTAGTGGTTTTGGTAGTAATGACTATGAATAGGATAATTCACGTGTGTATTCTATTCTTTTGGTAGTTTGTACAGTGTGCAATGTGTTCATTTGGTTTATATTGTGTACACACTCACTGGCTGAAGTCTGAGCAAAAACTGTGAAGCATGACAAGGTTGCACTTTGCCGTGTGCACTGATTGTGAAAAATAAATGTGGAAAAACTTACTATTTTCTCATCTGATGAATAATAATCTAAGTTTTATTCATAAGTATCGAAGCAGAATCTAGATAAGGGTTTAGAAATACTTCAAAGAGGTTAAACTTGGTTGATGTGGTTTATCATCTCAGGGATGAAAAGGCTTCGTATTGTTGTAAAGGTCCTCCGAGGTCAAATTCAAGATTATATCATAGCTTTGGAAACAACCTCATATTAAAGATAAGTGCTTCCATTTCCAGAAGCATCTGAATTTTTTTACAATTTGGGCAACATTATTTATTAACAAATGACTTACACTTACAATCACATCACACAACAATTGCCAACCTGCTAACTAGACTTTTGCGAAAATAATATGCATATGCACAGGTAACATTAACATAGCCCATTGATAACGTTTTCATAAAGATGGTGTACAATTTTGTAAAAAATTAATCCTCATACAATGAATAAGAATTGGACGAGAAGGTGCATATGCATAAAAGCAAAACGATGTGGACTGGTATTTGGTGGAAGAATTTATCCCCGGGGGTTATTAATGTTAAAAAATAGTGCTTTTACAAAAAAATTGTTTTAATGTATATTTCTTCACAAATTCAGAATGTTTTTAAGTATTTTTCTTCAAATATTAGAGATACAAAATACATGAGATTATATTAATACTGCTGAACTAGAAATACGTAATGCAATTAGTAGCATTTAGTAATAACCCTAAATGAAATCCACCGTGTTCTTGTACCTATACATGGGTAAATTCCAATCATGGGGGATCTTAACAGTTAGGGTTTTCAATTTCATTTAATTGTTTCTTTTAAGCGTCGGCAGCGCTTCAGGTTTGCGATGGAATTGCGATGTAGAAGCAGAAGATAATCCAGAGCCTCATTGATTACACTCTTTGAATCAGCCATGAGATTTATGAATAAGCCATGCCGGTTGAAGGAATAGGTTGACTGCATTAAATTTTGCAATTAAATAGTGAGGTAGCTTTGCGTACTCATTTACCTGAATAATGATACATACTGCTCTGTCTCAAAAGGTCTGATTCTAAATTATCATTCCGTTTCATTCTCCATACACACATCCCTATCGCACACTACGTTGCAACAAAGAGGGAATATATATGTACCATTTAGGATGATCACAATAATAAGTAAATAAATAATTATATTATGCCAGAGCATACTTTACTTTATCATTGTTAAAGATCATTCACAAATACTGGTGCTACTTTTGTTCATATTTGTTTCACCTAATTTTTGTTTGTTAACTTTTTGCTTATGATAGAGACGTTCTAAACTCAACATCAATTCCCAAAAGATGTTATACATTACTTGACTCGTCGAGGTGTACTTATTCTTAAGGCCTGTTGTTATAACTCGAACTACAAATTTATCAACCACTTTCTGACAATCCTAATCCCTTGTATGCTTCACCCCCAGGCTCATTTAAGACAGCCCTTAGAACTTGTATGCATTTGACAACTATGTTGTCTTAACCCTCAAGTCCCAGACGCTGTAACTTGCTCTCATCCAACACTTCTAAATAATATTTTTAATGATAACCAGAGACTAGGTAAAATTCTGTTCACAAGATTTATGGATGGTTTTTATGACTGAATAAATTTAGGATATTTCACATAAGCCATACACTTCTAAACTTTGATAATGAAGTCTCCATTTCAATAAAGTCCGCATAGCATCTATCCATTTCAATTCCCTTTCTTTTAAGCATTATAATAATATATTATGTTTGTTATATTCATTCTAAATTGTGTAAATATGTTACTTCTATTTTGCATAATTAAATTTGCATTTGTTCAACCTTAGTTGCACTTTATTTTAACCTGTGAACGATTCGGCCTTTTACATTAGAGATGAATTGATATCACTATATAATATCAAGTAGTATGCCGTTCCCTTTCAGAATTAGTTGTAAGTGTTCGTCTAATGTGCCTATATGACTGTTGTCATTTTATTTGTAAGGATCCTATCATTAATTACGTGTTGTATGTTTGTTATTTTTTTCAATTCGTCTCTTTCGAACTGTTTTATTTTTATTTGTTTTAGAAAATATAGGCTTGTTCATACCCCAAAACTTTCCGGATGAAATCATGAACTTAAGGTTTGTGTCTAAAGACACTCATACTAAAGGATTGGAGTGATTCATGCGTTCATGTGCAGGAATAGGAAACATGACCCCGATTTTAAAAGCAAACGTAAACCAAACGTAACCTTTTACCCTAGTAATTGAATGCAGAAACTATTCTAACCTACAAGGGCTTCTTTACAATGCGGTGTCCATATTCTCAAAAAACAAATGCTTTTAATTGATTGAGAAAACCAGCATCAGCAAGGCACAATCAAAATTGTAACGCAAAAGCTTGAAAAGTTAAAAGTATTAATATATTTTAATGACAAAAATAAAAAACCTATACAAGAAATTATTTTAATACTATTTCTCGGGAAGAAATGGTATTAAAATATAATTACTTATACACATAAAATGTAAAAGTGTTTACCACAAAATAAAAATTGGGGAACAAATCTAATTAAGTGTAGGAAAAGGAAGTGGATTGCTGAATAAATTTTTAACATGAGGAATCATGCGATGAAAAAAATGTAGAAAAAAGGAATGCATTTTGTATTCGAATTCACGTTGTATTAGATTTGGAGGAATATTTTAGGTGTACATGTACAAGTTTGCATACTCCTAAGCTTCGGTTTCGAGTAGATGATTAATTCCAAAACATTAAGAAACTGAAATAATTAAAATCTTCTTGCATTTTATATCCTTATATGCGTTCGGATTCCGGAATGCTTAGGGGGGAATGTAGTAATTTCTGTGAAATATTTTAGAAAACATTGCATTGGTGGCATAATGACTTAAATGTGTATTTTGTATAGAAAATGAAGACTGCCACTCTGGTCAGGGCACTGCTACCCATATGGAAACATAGGACAACCAGCCTCTACTTCTTCGGTATCAAATCATATTCACATCAACGAGAAATCTCACATTTACCTCATCTCAAAGTGCCTCTGTCTACTCTACTCGTCACTCGTCCCTTACCTTGAACATTACCTTGTCAATGCTAAATGTTTCTCAAACTCAAGATCTCTCTTCAGTGAAAAATCCATGAAAGTATATTAACATTTTAAGAATAAATTCCACACTATAGGTAAAGGTATGATGGAAACAAAAGAAGCTATTTGTTCGGTATGATTGAAAAAATAATTCAAATTGTTTTGACACAAAGAAATGAAAAAATGCAAAGTTTTTCAACCCAGACATAACAGACAAGACGTCCCCATACACATATTTATGCTGTTTTTAAGATTAGTTTACAATAAATTCTTTAAATCTCCTAACATTAGCCTAATTGAATAAATTCTTAAAATACATGCTTCACAAACAAGTTCAAATTTAATCAAATGAGATAACTTTAATAGTATTAATGTCCAGGGTCGACGAGTACATTAAAGTCTACCGTTTCACTTCAGTCCTAAATGTTGACATTAATGCCATCCTTAAGAGAATTGTCTTTGTGTTTTTTCAGAGCTCATAAAATTATTAAAGGGAGTAGGAGCATCAGCATCCTTGTGAGGTTGACATTTCGGGATGGACTGACTACGTCCATCCTTTCCAAATTCCAATTAGGACAATCAATTATCTCAAGTCTCCAGTAATACACTAACCACCATTACTAACCAACTAAACTATTTATAATTTTATTCTTCTATCCAATACTCACTAGTAATAAAAGCTTATTTTCCCAATATAAATATCACGCAGGGTTTATCTAACAAAAAACATTTAGCTTGGGGTAAAATAAAGAAATTTTTATAAATGTTGTTCAATTTGTGATTTGCAAGTTATTGTCACAATTGTCAGCAATTCCATCTCAACTCTCATTTTATTCAATTTTTACGTATTTTAGATAAAACTGATTTCTAAAGGAAATTATTGACCTATTTTCTGGACAAAAAAGTGCTGTGTAAGGCCTACTTACCCAAAAAATTAGTCTAATTTAAATGCCATTCACTTTGTTGTTGTATATTACATTATTGAATGATTTGGGCCCCTTATTTGAATGAATTTTAAATGTCAGTTATGGAATTTTACATTGTATAAAACCCAGTTAATAATGTCAGATTCAAACCCAAGGTAGAACACGTAAAAATGAGTATCACCCCAGGGGAAGACTTCTGCAATGATGCATACTTGAACAAATTCTTGCGTAATATCTTGTTCTTTTAAACCTAATATGAAAAGAAGTCAACACGTACACGAAATTTATGAACATTCTAATTAATAAAACAAAGACAGATATATTTACTAACAAGTGAACGTGGGAAGACTATGATGATGACAGTTTGATAAACTTAGTCTTGCGGTTGACGCACTTCCAGTCCAGTAGCCTATACTCCAAATAGGATCGCGTACTCTTTTTTATAAACCACAATCTCATTTAAGTTAACCCACTACTGCCACTAGCCACTAACTAAACCACCACTACTACAGGCTAGCTTTAGGAATAGGAACAGTTTTGTGTAAATATTCCTCAAAAGAAATAATTATCTCTTTTACCACTACCGGCAACCTGTTGTCTCCTTCATTCTTTATCAATTTCCCTGTTTTCTCATTTCAGTACCAAATAATTTCTCCAGTCTCATTTTAATCAACTGGGAATACAATCGCCAAAACCTTTTGCTCTATCGAAGACATCCAGGCATTTTTTAAGCAGTCAAAATTAAGTTTAATTCGGCAGGTCAAATGTCACGATGGCGGAAATGCTATCCCCATTTATTAAAAGTTCATCTGTGCGTCGATTGAGTTTAGAATTCTGTCAGAAATTCGGGTCCTCCCTTTTAAGCCCAAGCAACAACTCGAATCATAAACGAAAATTGTCCGTCCCTTCATGTCTCAGTCAACTAGAGCTTCAAGTTCAAGGGTCACCAGCTCCTTTTTTAACCACTAATTCTTTTGATCAATGTGCTTCCCCTTTGTTCCTGATTCGCCCTATTGATAAGGCATCATCAGATACCCCTCATGAAGTTGGGAATGTCACTCCAGTTGGTTCTAAAAGTAGTAGCACTAGCAGCAGTAACAGTAGTCAGAGGCGTGGATCAGACAGTTACTCGCATAATGTGTTCATAAAAGCATTGGAAAGTTCACCTTTGACCTTAAAAACACCTGAAAATGGTGGAGTGGGGCGGAATAGGCGACGAAGCTCTTTAACTTCCCTTAAGAATCTCAGTTTTGGTCAAAGTAGTAATTGCGACTTCCCTAGGGGGATCAATAGCACAAATCTATCCATTTCACCCATTCCATCTAGTCCAAGTTATGAAGGGTGTAGCTTTGAACCAAGCATTTGTTCTGATTATGTCAATGGTTTCGACGTGGAAGTATCCCCTGAGGAATGGAATCAGTCTACACAACCTATAAGGTAAGATTTTGTTTTGCATTTAAATCCATGCCGACATTGCTTGACCTAGTTTACCTAATGGAAACATACGCAAAAATGGGAAGAATTTCAGCCAAAATTTTATGCATGCTTTCATATTTTATTTTCTGAATTTTGGGAGTTTAATGAAATTGCCTAATAGTTCCAGAACATAAAAGTATTGGGTTTTTGTTCAACTGATTATTTCAGGGATCCCTGGTTTATACTTGAAATTTGTAAAATTTTAGTGCGGAAAAGAAATCCCAGATAACATATCAAGTATTTCCCCCAACACCACAACAAAAGGATTATGGAAGTAACAGATTAATTGAAAGCCCTAGAAGTGGCCAAAGTTCGGATGAAGATGGAAAAGTGTTTGATAGTCGGTCTAGCTCCTATTCTTATAATAATAATAGGAGAAGGACAAGTGCAATGTGTCACGGGGATAAAGGGCGACGGAAATCTTCTACCACTCGTTATGATTTTGATCAAGATTTCTTAAAACTTGTCTTCTGTCAAAGTAAACTCCAACTCGATCCTGAACACATTCTCGGAAAAGGCAGTTTTGGAACTGTGGTTGCTGGCACTTACAAAGGTATGGAGTATTTTCCTGTTTACTCGTAAAATTATTGCAGCTTACAGGATGGACTATGTCAAACCGCTTTGCTAAACGAGGAAAGTATAACTACAATAAAAATTTATTAAGAACCTTCCCTTTCGGAAAATAGCTGCATGAAATGACTACAACCTTAGGTGCTGTTAAAAAACTAACCTCCTGTAGAATAATTCGTCATTCTTAATCAAATGTCAACTAAAGAAATACAAAAAAGGGATAGTAAAAAAAGAAGCGTAATTTCATATGGGGTGGACAACAGTATAGTAAAAAGTTAATAATTTGCTGTAAAATCGTCTAGTATCGTCTCGTACCTTTATCTATTTATAAATCTTTAGAAACTTTTCTTGTAACTCGAATAAGATAAAGTGGTCCACCCAGGGGGTTTTAAATCAATTTTTACGGCAATTAATAATTTAGAGTTCTATGAACCCCTTGACCCTACTTCATTTTGATGAGAGAGTTGTGTTCGAATAATATTAGTTTGAATAATTGCAACTATACTTATGAATCGTAGGAGACCCTGTTGCAGTCAAAGTAATACGAACAGAAAGTGAATCTAGAAAGGACTCAATTCGTGGTGAAGAAAATGGTCTTACCCTCCCTCCGCACCTGAACATTGCTAAAGTCATCGAAATTCTTCAGATTCAACCAACTCGAAGTCTGGTAATCATCGAAAGGCTACAGACTGGCAATCTTCTTGCAATTATTAACGACCCTGATGTCCACTTTAACCTTTCAATTAATATTCGAATGTCATCAGAGGTTGCTTCAGCCTTGGCGTTTTGCCATAAACATGGGATTCTTCATTTGGATGTCAAACCCCAAAACGTTCTGTTGCATTCTGATGGCTCTTGCAAACTCTCTGATTTTGGGAATTCAAAACGAATTTCTGAGCTTAACAATTCCAAATGCCATGTTAAAGTACGTTTATCTGGAAACCTATTGACACTTGTCTAAACTGTCGCTTAATTAACGCTTTAGGGTAAACTAGCCTGTTTGGGCATTTTTAAAGTCAACGCTGCTTTGCAAGTTGCGAAAACAATAGTTAAGCTCTTTTACCTCTGCAACGGTCAGATTGAGCCCAGAGTGCTTATGCATAAAAAACACTTTTGATATATTTCATAAAAGTGACGATGTTTTTTGTAGCTGGATGGGACCGTAGCATACAAAGCACCTGAATTATTCCGAGGAAAATCTCCAACAGCTAAATGTGATGTTTTTAGTATGGCTATTTTCATGTGGCAAGTATTGACCAGGGAGCAGCCTTACATGGGTGAAACTGAGCATTCTTTGATTTATAAAGTGAGCACGGAAATCATTTTATTTCAGCTTTATGAGCTTCAAAAAAATGTGTTTGCAATTTTACATTCATCTTTACTTTAACAAACTTACAAGGTTGGAATTTTATTAGGTAAGAAATTTGAACTAACATTTCGACTTATTTTAACTTAGGTTGTGGCTCAAGGACTTCGACCCAAATCAGTCTGTGCCTTCCTCTACGATATCAACGCGAATGTTCTTCATGATTCGGACTTGGAAAAAGAGTACAAAAATCTTTATGAAAAATGTTGGGATGGAAATCCAGAATTACGACCAACGATGGAGTCCGTACTGGAAACCCTTAGTCTCCTTCAAGAGCGGATGCTTACCTTAAAATAAAAACTAAATACACAGAAATCTTCATTAAATTACCCAAATGAAGTATTCGTAAAATGTATTAATATTTATTAATATTAATTTATTACATACTTAATTTATTAATAAATTTAAGTTTTCACTTGATCTCAATCATTTTAAGTCTTTAAACTTAAAGAATTAAAATGGCTTCATGATATTGTATAAATCTTCTTAATGGTGCTAAATCAATCCGTAAATTTCGTAAATGATAATTAATCTATTGTACACGTATTTATTGTTTAGGCTTATAAATAATGTTATGCACCTTGGTGGAGTGCATTTTCCTGCGTAATTATATGCTAAAAGATTTATAATTTTATACTGAAGTGCAAATAGCTGCCAGAAAATTTGCCAAATAAATTGCAAATATTGATAGCGCGAGTTTAATAATGTATAAATAAATAGAAAATAATTGAATAATAAAAACATAATCAGTCAATATTAACATAAAATGTATCAAATCGTCAGCAATTGTTTTTCTCAGACTTTATGAACAGTGAGGGAGGAATAATGAGACATGACTTTAAAAAGGACAAGTAACTCTAGATTTAAAATCTTTTCTTAACTTTTTTTCATTTTGATGCTGAAATCGAAATCGAAAAAAGTCAAATGTAAGATAAATCTACCAAGAGTAAGGTTAAGTTCTAAAGGAGAAGCCTTTTTGAAGCGTATTTTTTTCACCTGGGCATGAATTAATATTTAGCCCCCATGGGGCTCTATAATAAATAATGATGTCCAGTTCTTAAACATGTTTTTAACCTGATTGCCATGGCATAGTATTTAGAACAAACTTCCTTGGAATGGGGTGTGGCTACACTAGTTTGTAAAATAAATGGTGCAACATAAAGTTCAAGTTTTCACACACGATTTATTCACACAAAGAAATAATTACAACAGTTTTGTCTTTGAATATACCTGATCGTATACTGTATAAAGACTTAAATATTACAAATTTGGTGATATTTATTCAGCATTCTTCATCCATTCGCAATTTACAGTACATTATGCTATTTCCTAAGTTTAATTACTAATTTACTCTGTACTAATGATCATTGTACTTTATTGTACTGTTCCTCTAACCGATATAAACATTACATTACAGTTATAATGACTTACTTTAATCAATCGTTACTATTTATGCATGAAACAACGCAATCATGGACACGGGAACTAAAATAACGTTTTAAAAAACACAGAAACATAAAATGTCATTTAAATATTTGTTGATACTTTACGGCCAAATTGCATGTCGTCTTTAAATTTTTCCTACTCGTTCAGCTACATCCCTGCAGTAACTTTACATGATTATCATAAGAGACTGACGCTATTGGAAATGTAAGCTTAGATATTTTGTTATTTTGCAAAGTATTTACAAACAAGCTTCTGTTAAATGCTGTCACAGTCTTGGGCAAAAATTAGCTAAAATTGTACATCTTTTGTCTTTGTCCAGTTTTCAACCTTACTACAAAAAAGCCAGTACAACCTGATCTGAGTTTTGTACAAATGTTGACCAACTTTAGATTTGTAATTGTTGCACAAACATTGTCTTTGTATCCAAGATTTTTGTTCGTTAAATACATTATTAGGTAGATAAATTTAAAAGTACATTTGTCGTATGTCATTTTCTTTATTAATGAATAGAAACTTTCAAAATAATACAGCCTTTGTCAGTCATCCAATTTGTCTACAGAAATACTTTCAACATAACGGTTGTACGGAGGAAACATATCTAAAACTTGGCCAAAATTTCGAAACCTTTTATCGAGGTTTTGTGTAATATTTAAATGACTTGTTTCGAATTCATTCATTCTTTTCCATTTTAAAAACTTTAGTGGCATTAGCCCTTCATTTAAGTGTTTGATTTAAAATATCCCCAATAGTATGTTAATGACGGGACGATAAACCCTGGCCAAGAATGCAGTTAATATTACCAAACAGGTCAAATTTAATTGAATGTATACAAAGTATATTGCCGGAAAATCATAGGCGTCCTCTGTCAATTTCATTCTGTATACCACTTCAACAAATGCACTCACCATAAAATATACGGTATCGTAACTAAGTCCAGCCATCTTATCTAATTTTTGCAAAATTTGCAGCTTTTCTGCACCCCAGCAAAATTTTATTTTAAAAATTCTGATAAACTCCGCAATCAAGCAAAGTCGTCAAGTCAATTTCCAATTAGTTGGAAAATAAGAACACTGAATAAGTCTTTTAATTTTATTGTTCTGAAATATGTTTTTCGTTGTTGTTGTTGTTTCCTGGTCCTCGTCCTCCTTGATTTTAGCCTAAGAACAAATATTTTAAAACAAGATCTTTTAAAATTTATCCCATGCGTCCATCAAATAATTCACAGTATACCCTAAAACTTTATTCATTCCTCCATGGATTGCATCGTTTAAACCCTCCATTAAAATACTAGTAACGTTTCAATTAAAAAAGTTTTCAAAAAAGCAAAAATCTGATTTTGATTTAAATTTAATGAATTTATATAACGAGGTAGGTGAATAAAGTGTTTTCTTCCGGGTTGCTTTCACCCGGAGTGAAGTAACAAGCAAGGTTTCCAATCTAACAATACAATTAGGATTTTTTCAGGAAGGGCGTGTATTCGGGGGACTCTAAATCAAGTTTAATGACAAGTGTTAAAA
The DNA here is from genome assembly GCA_034698605.1 of Isotoma decorata. Classification (NCBI taxonomy): domain Eukaryota; kingdom Metazoa; phylum Arthropoda; class Collembola; order Entomobryomorpha; family Isotomidae; genus Isotoma; species Isotoma decorata. The sequence goes on from JAQGBU010000080.1 coordinate 58,051, forward strand.
TACATTTTGATAAAGAATGTAAGAAAACAAATTGGGATTCTCATAGAACCCTTGCCATTATCACTTAACAAATTTCCATTAAGAATGGATCTATTCCAAGGGATTCCAAGGGATATATACTGATTGGGAAAGACAATAAAGAATTTACCCGAAATTTACCAGTACAGATCTCTTCTCAGTTCACGAGATCCTTGAGGGTCCAATATCCTAGCTTCTTCTCAATTTGTGAACTTTCAACTCTGCCAGTTTCCTAAAAGAAAAACACCCTTCAATTATTTATTATTTTCGTATGCGTCACTACTGTCTACTGTCCTTTATTCATATTTTACATGAGATTAATTAATAATTCATTTTCTGTGAAAGTTTTATTTTATATAAAAATATTTTGCGTCAGAATTTGCTTTTCAAGTTTACAGATGGCTAATCCTCTAAGCTTTATTAAAATGTTATGACGTCTTTTTAATCAAAATGATGAGTCTTGTAGTGGGCGTAAAGGGCAAGAAGTGGGAAGTCGGAGATCCTTGAAAATATTTTCCCGAAAAAGCAGCTCTCGTAGAAAAAGTTTCAAGGACGTATGCAAGTTAGAATACGTTTCATGAATTCAGTCTACCGAACATAACTTTTATGACGAACTCAAACTATTGTGTGAGTCTTTTTTCTGAAAACAAATTAGCACAAAAATATAGCAAGATAATAAATTGACCAAAATTACATTCTAGCAATGCATCACAATATTTGACTGTTAATCAATTATATAATAACTGCAGTACCCGTCAATTTCCAATTTTTGAGATTTAACTAATCATAATAGAATTTAAAACCAAGTCCATGGCCCATATTTCGTAAATGCTTGGCACACTCCTTATATTTTACTGGTGAAGTATATAATCAAAATGTTGATTTTGTTCATCCACTAGTTATAAATTAGCCAAACTCTTCAAAACATAAATTAGAATTTTTTAATTCGCTTTAATGGACTTTAATGGACTCTTAATAAGGTGGACTATTTTCTGTTTAGGATGGAAAAGAGTTCTATGACAAAACAAAACTTAGTGAACCATTTTATTTTTCCTAAATTCCAGTCTGGATGTGTTTTACTGCTCACTCGTTATGTTCGCTTGCTTTGTTCCATTTCCATGTAAATAGTTTCATGCGTCATGAATTACGTCAAATAGGTTTACTTACGTCATATTTCATATACTATGCAAACCTTGCCCTTCAAATTTCGTCCCCTTTAGTTGCCCTTACATCTTTACATGTTCTATCCCCAGAAGTATTCATTTAATATTTTTAGTCATGAAATGCTAGTTTTATTTATATTATAATTTTAGCTTTAAAATTTAGGAACATAAGGTGTATAGTAAGTTGTGTGGGGGACTTAATGTTTTCAAATACACTTTCCTACCTGTATCGTAATAAAACGTTTAAGTGGTGAATACCCAAATTATCCGTAAGACTAGAAGTACAATTGAATGACCATTAATACTAACGTAGAAAACGCAGATCAGGCAGTACAGATCTCAAGGAATACTTTAACTTTATTTACGATGAAAATCAACCGAAACAAAAAGTCGTCGAAGTATTCTTTGACCCTTCAAACGCTTTTATTTCAGTTTATTTTCCATTGATACACACATTGAGAAGTTGATTTCTAAAATTTAATCTTGACCCGCCCATCGTACATAAAGACCAAGGGTGAATTATTTTGAAATAGTATTTTTGACGGTCTTCCTAAGGGTATATATCAGGTCTCTGATTGGGGACTTTTATTGTTCAGTTTACATGGTAATGATCTAAATAGTGTGCTCAAATTAAATGTTCGAATTGATTAAATGCTGAAGATTTGGTGTTTGAAACATTCATGAACCAACCGATAAGAAATAGCCATAGCATTGAGAATTCGGCTGTGCCAACTAAACACCAGCCAGTTAAAGGAAGTCCAATAGATTCCTTATTGTTTTTTCTGTCTATGTGTAACTAGAAAATTCAACAGAAAACATAATTTTTACATATTAGATGTGACATTAAGCAATTACGAATATCTTGCAATTTTGTTTTACTGCGTTGGGAAGGTGGGATTTTGTATTACTTAAATTGGGTTGCAAAGACTACCGACCGAAATTAAACAGTAAATTTCTCATTGAGAGAATCATAATCATCTAGTTTAATTCTGTTGATTGCTGTTAAAAATTCCATTCTGAAATTTACCAATGTCCTGTGTGTATAGAACTAGAACTAATATTATTCTATCTCTCTTATTATCATAACTTGTCATAACTATCTTCATAGCTTAAGCATCATCACAGCTTGTAAATCCTAGTTAGGTCAAGGAAAGTTGTTTTTAACACCGCACCGTCACGAATTGAAGAGCATTAACTTTTATGAATTCGGAAAGAATAAAGTTGAAGCAAACGAAAGAAAATTATTTGGTCTTATATGGTGAAAATTAAATCGGATAAGGCTTTTGGATAGCTTCAGCTTTTCTCAGAAACTTTCACATAATTTGTATACGAAAAAGCTACTTGATTGGAAATACCGTAATATTCTAATTATAACCCCTAATGGGAATCAATATTTTCCTTACGTTGTAATGTGTCCATAACATTACATCAAACATATACATGGATATTCGAACTAGATTTGTGACGTTTATGTATAAGAAAGGATGAGATTCCAGGATGGGGGGGGGGGGGTTTGATGTTTAAATACATAATATACTACATAGAGAGTAGGAGTAAAAAGGGAGGAGTTATTCCTGGAAAGGTTTTAATTAGGTAATTACTACTTTTACTCCACGTTAAGCACAGTAATAAACTTTCTTGTACCTGAACTCATTTCCAGTCACCACAACCAAAGACGTCATTTAAAGAGATTTGAAGTGTTGAACACAAAGCTTTTTCCTCTGCTTGGCAAAATGATTATAACACAATTATTGCTGGTGTCCAATTACTTTATTACGATGAGGGTATTCTTCCTAAGTTCCTAATCTGGAGAATTTATATAACATTTAAAGGTATAAATTTTAAATTTAAAATGCGCAAAGTTTTTCAGGACTTTTAAAATTTTAATTTTTTTAAAAGAAAAAATGTATTATTATTCTTGATTCGTATGCCGTTTCTATTCACAGACGTATTACCATATAAAAGAGTTATACTACGAGTAGTGTTGATTTAATTTTACAATAAATGCAAAAAACAAGCTCACTCTCCAACAGTTGAAATCGAAATAACATTTTAGCAGAGTTGGGTGCCTATATTGCTGGGTAGCTGAGTTGTGTTTTCATCGAAATAAGTCGTTGGTGTTGAAAATCTCATGGAATCTACAGGTTAATATTGTCACAAGTTGTTATAATATATAGCTATAAAAGGTAGTAAGTTTTTTGAGAGATGAGAAAGTCAGGAGGAGGCAGGGAGTATCTCTCGTCCACCGGAACAGTTCAGCTTTCACTTCTTTCTCATCTTCAATCTGCTTTCTCCTAACAGAAGCCACAAGCAAAACTATTTCATGCAAATTTCATCCTTCTCTACGAATTGAATAACTCTTTTGCAAAAACGAATAGCGTGGGTCAGAATGAAAGCGGATTTACTATTTTACTAACAATTCAAACTTATTTATGCGACTAATTTTATGCACTAAAATGCAATCTATGGCATTGAATAGTAGTGCTTCACTTTCGGAGTTTTTGGCACTAGATTTAGAGTAGATCTAGATAAAGATAGAATCTAAAAATTCTGAAAAATGGAAACTTAAGTCCCGGGTGACTGCCAAAGTAGCTTCAGTTCCCATGCATATTATATCATGCCTTTAATGATTCATGTCCTAAATGTGTAGCCTGAAGTTATTTTTGATATGAAATTTTAATTCGGGACTTTAGAAATGCAAAACGAAGTAAACTACAAAAAACGGTATCCTTAATAAGCACGGTATTATATTACTAATGACTGAATTTACTCCCGAACATGATTAATTATCGTTGGAAGTTAAGTTTCCAGTACCTATTATCATTATTATATAGGAATTGTATATAACATGCATTATGCAGAAAATGTTATGTGAGTTGATGAACTTCGGATAAAATTGACGATCATGCCTCTTAGAATAATTATTTAATGCCCAGAATGTAGATTTTAAATCGGATTTGAATTGGTGAGGTTCGTTTACTCATAAGTTTGTAAGGTTTGTTAACTTTTAACTCATCAGTATAGGATAGATTAAAATATAATTACCATAATCATAGAACTCACATAAATAAAATTATTTATATTTGATAAAAAGAACTATCTAATCCATTATAAACTGACTGGCCAGAAGACTGTCAGACCAATATCTACGTACCAACAGAACTACATTATATTACCATAATAATATTACACATACTTAGAGCACAGACTAACTCAAATCAAAGATATTAAAAAATCGAAAGAAGAAAACTTTTTCTGGAGAAGCACGTTAACATCTATATCTATACAAAACGAACTCATATTATTAAAACCTTTAAGCTGAGATATGGGAGTAAGTGTTTTAAACATTAAACATTGTATAAAACGAAATACTTGTATAATATAATGTAGTTCAGAGCCTCGAATTGCATTCATCTAGAGGGGTATTGGAGGTTGGAGGTCATCGAGTTCTATTCACTACGACTAAAACATATCTAATCTTCTTTCCTTCAGATCTCAAATCCAGCTGAACCCAGACTCACTCAGCTCCAAAGTTGGATTCAGATTTTTAGTCAAACAGCCTTGGGCCACACAAACAGTCCAACTATCTGGACTAAGATTCTCAATTATCCGAGAATTATTAAAACAGAAATTAAAATAAAATGGCCTTGATTATAAAATACGATCAACTCCCTGAGGTAAGTTGAAGTTTAAACAAAAAATATCTCCTTTTACAAAAAAAATTGATTAACAGTTTATCCCAAGTTAATGTATAACTTTTTAATGATTTTTAGGAACATCCAAGAAAACTGATCCCGGCCCTTTGTAGGTTATTCTATGACTTGGGATGGGTGACTGGGACTGGTGGGGGTATCAGCATGAAGTTGGGGTACGTAGTAAATTAACAACTCTAATTAAATTCGGATTCATCGGAACCATTATAAAAGGTTTTACACTACTACTATAGTCTATTTACTGGCGTATTCAAATTCTAAATGAATTTGAAATGTGCAAAAACAAAAATCCCAAGGGTTCTTCAATCACCATTCCTATTGTTGTTTAATATCTTACATTATCAATATTGTTCTTTGAAAAATTTTGATACGGGAATATAGTAACAGCTTATTTAGGGAGAAATTGGATATCAGTTGCTATCCCTAATTGTAATTTTATGGCAATGCTTTGACCGAATTATTATCATTGTTATTCAGTAATAGTTATTAAGTAGTAGTAATTAGTTCAGTAATAATTCTGACACCTGTATTTTTGATCTTGTTAAATCTTAAATGTTTCAAAAACTTTAATTTGGTTAAAATATTAACATTCTGCCTTAACTCTTCCTTCATACTGTGTTATAATTTTCTGAAGCTTGTAAGTTGTCACACAAAACCTAGATTATTACTGTTCATTACTTAACTTCTTCCTTAATGTTGAAAATAAATGGTGAACTAATTTTAAATGGCTGTTTTAAATACCTAGAAATGAGATCTACATAGCACCATCAGGGGTTCAGAAAGAGCGGATTCAACCTGAGGATATGTTTGTACAAGATATTGATGGAAATGATCTTGAAGTTCCAGTTAAGAAGTTCAAGAAAAGTCAATGTACACCTTTATTCATCTGTGCTTATACTGGTCAGTTTTATTAAGTTATGCTTTTTAGAAATATAAAACATTATTAAATATTAAATATTGATGTTGATTTTTAGCATTTCTATTTGAATGAAACATTTCTGAACCAGATAATATTAAAGTATGGTTTTTTTGAAATATTAGCTCGGGGTGCTGGAGCTGTAATTCACACACACTCCAAGGCAGCATTAATGGCAACTCTTTTGTATCCTGGAAAAGAATTTAAAGTCACTCATTTGGAAATGATAAAGGTATAATGCAATGGTGTCATAAAACAGTATTGTTAAAGGATGAAAATTTGCAATTATGAGTAGACTAGACCAATACAACTCAATAAAAGGGACTCAATAGTTGTATGGACTATACGCATCTCCCTGCCCACTATTATCCGTCTTTGTAAAGTACTTAAAGCGAAAATCGTTAAATCTAGAGAAGCAATAAGAAGAATTTCGAATTTTGATATTAGAGAAATTAAATCGTCCTGTTAAATCAGTGTCGAAACTAAAGTGGAGTTGAATTGATTGTTGAATTCATGCAGGTTGTATGCTAACTAAAGATAAGTTAGATTAAAGAACATGTGAATTGTAATTGTGTGAATTATTTACCTGCTTCCTGATCTACTAAAATTTCAATAAATTCTAAAAGCAGGCTACAAGGTGTATAAGTATATCAGACATGTTAATTTCAAATAGGTAACTACCTATCCTTTTCAGTCTAACTAAACAAACTTGACAGTAAAATTTAAATGCAAACAACTGATACTGACTATTTCAAGTTTAACAATAAATTAGGAAGTGGAAAGAATTTTTGTATCATAAAAGAATAGTACTTTGACGCAACATTGAAATGTTTAGCCTTACTTTAAATGTACTCATCAACTCTCATACTAACAAGGCTTTAGTTTCGACTCTTCATTTTTTTTATAATTTTAGTTTTTTTCAGCCCTATCGTTTTTAAACTCTTTTCCCAACGATGATTTACGTTAGTTTGTTTATGTATCATTTTCTTTAGCGATTTCCAAGAATTATTTATTCTGCGTAATAGTATGTTTTATTCTATTTATATCTGAAAATTCAAAACATTGTTTAGAAGTTTCAACAACAAGTAAAATTGTTTTTATTCACTCGATTTTATAGAAGTGAAGCAGGAAAGAGCCATGTTTTTAAACTGTATTGTTATTATTTCTTGAACTAAATATTACGTTTTATCTGTTATACATAATCTTTTCTATGGTTAAATTCACAGGGAATTTACAATCCTCAGAAAAAGCGAAATTATCGATATGATGAAGAACTAGTGGTGCCAATAATCGAAAATACTCCCTTCGAAGAAGATTTAAAAGATCGAATGGCAGAAGTCATGGAACAATACCCTGAAACTTGTGCGATTTTGGTTCGAAGGCATGGCGTTTATGTTTGGGGAGAAACTTGGGAAAAAGCCAAAACAATGTTAGTTTGTTTTTTTATTATAAAGTATTTTAAATCTATACTGTCTAGTATTCCTTGAATTTCAACTTTATCACTTTATGACCTAAGGACTTACTTATAAGATAAGATAATACTTATAAGATAACAAATGTTTTTACTATACTGGAAGGTTCCTAAAAGCTAGCTCTTTAATACGTTTCTCTTAGGTTATGTAAGGAGCAGGCATTTATAAATTAAATTGCAATGATGCTTTGAAAATGAAATATCTGTTAATTTACATTTTGCAGGACTGAATGCTACGATTACTTATTTGACGTGGCTAACCAAATGATTAAGTATGGATTAGACCCAAAGAAGCCGCCCCCAGAAGTCGAGGAAAATGGTTCATCTAAGCCATAAGTCATCTTCATCCGTGGAAACATCAAAAGCCAAATCTATTTTTCAGAAAACTTTACTATTTTCTGATCCAAAGTTACCAATTTAAAAAGGGTTTAGACTTAGAAACTCTGCATTTAATCAATCTTGTCACTTTCGTTCTAATGAATAGAAAGCATAATAATATTATTTAGTTTTTGTTTATTGTTGATACCAAATCTGGTTATGATATTAAGCTTACGCAATTTAAACCCATTCAAAAAATAAAATGTTCAGAATTTTTGTAATTGAGAGTCCTGTTACAAATTAGTTGTTTACCTTTAGAATGCAAATAACACGACGGTGATTACATTTTCCGAGTCCTTTTTCGCTCATTCTTTTTCTTCTTCAGCATTTTTTCGGATACGTGCTTAACAGTTCTTATTCCATTTTAGTAAATCCTAAAAGGAATTGAATTTTTAAGTAAAGCCAAAGCTGTTTGTATTCATAGACACCCCATGGTTATTTTATTAACGACATTTACTTTTTCTAGCAAAGTTATTTCTGTACTTTAAAAACAGAACTTAACTTAAACTAATTACAAATAATCAATAACGCTCAGAAATTTCAATGCTGTATCCTTCAGAAAACTTGACAAATTTCGAGTATTGAGTAAATCTAAACATGGCCAGCAGCTTATTTAGGGAAAGCTGAGGTATACAAATATTCATTCAAACCAGCTTGCTCAAAGCTAACATAATTACATCGATAGTCGAACCAACTAAAGCCTAAATAACCATCCACACCCCAAGTGTTCGAAGCAAAGCATTTAATGAAATAACAAAACCAAGCTCGTTCATTCTTTCTAAAAAATCATCTACAGTAAAATGTACAGTAAAATGTAATAATCTACAGTAAAAAAAATCAGTTATAGAAATGACTTAAACCTTATCCCAAAACAGTATTGAAGGCATATTGCAAGAATTAAATTAAATTAAATCAACCTCTTTGGCTGCAATAGAATTCAGCGATATCGAGAGCACCTCTGTTACAGACCACTTCTGCAACGGACCAATGAAGCTCAGAAGATTCATTGGTGATGGATCCACTTTCAAGAAGAACTCAAAGGAAAGCACCCTATTTTTTGGGGTCTCCTTGGAGGACCCGTTTTATCGGGTCCTACTAGGTCGGCTTTATAATGGTAAAGGTAAAATACGTTAGCACAATACAGATTTAGCATTGCCAACTGAAATGGGCTTACTTTGGGCTTATCAGTCGAGGGTTTGAAATTAAATGCCTCATTGGTGCTTATAAGAGAACTACTAAAATGTACACTTATTGAGTTATTCAGAATCTCGCTAGTGCGTACAGACGAGGCTTTTATTGTTTTACTACATTTTCGACTCTACTGAAGTCGTTGTCCATTTATTTTAACCAGCCATGTTTATCATACTTAATGTTTCAAATTACGGTAACCCAAATTCGTGGCTAATAAGGATATAATATAATCAGATCGGATGGGATCAAAATACCGTAAAACCCACGTACTCATGTTATTCTACTCAAAATACTTTTGGGCATTTCCCTTTAAATTTTTTTTCAATGTCAATCGCCTCTTTGAGCATGGGGGGAGATGTTTATGAACTTTGCTTCCTTGTAAAATTCAGTAAATTGGACATTGGACGCTAATATAAAGTTCCCCTTTACTTCATATCTATTAAATCTTGGGAAGGGATAAACATACTAAACTTTTACTCATTTCTTACCATCTACATTTATGTTTCTTACTTTACATTTGACTGTGTACGCTAATGGGTCTGCAGAATTACCATAAATCGGGAAAGACCAAGGAAAAACACTCCATTCAAAATGCCAACCAGCCAGTTTGGAGAAGTGGCGAATTTCGATGATATCTAAAGGAATTGGTGACACAATGATGTGTACCAAAACCATCGTGAGATGTAAAGACTTGTGGTAATAAAGATGGGTGATGGGAAAAACCAATCCTAATCCTAATTCATTTAATACAAAATACACTAGAGTAGAGTAAACAATTAGACTAATTTTTACTTAAGTGATAAAACATCTAAACCAAGTAATTTACTAAAGATCACTCAAACTAATGAAATCTTGTTTATAGAGAAAGATTACATTTTAAATGACTTTGTATGTCCATGCGTTGACTTGTAACTTGGGAAAAATTACGAATTGCTTTTTCTAATTTTTAACATCTGGAGAGAAAAAACAATTCTTGATTTTTATTCCGTTTTATGAGCCTTTTATTTTCACTGAATTTCATTACCATTTTATTCCACTTTCATTGCACTCCATTTTATTTGACATTTCATCCGCACACAAATAAAATTAACTCGTAATTCTCTCTTATTGTGGCATAGTAGCAATTTCTCTTGTAACTTTTTAACCTTATTGCTTCCACTTTCTATCGTTTTTCACTTCAAACCTATCCCTTTGCCACAAGTCACTGCAAATACATCGAATGCAAATTCTCTCTTGGGCTGTACACAAACTGCTTGTCTACTAATCCACAAACTAAAAATCATGTAACCAATTCAATATGAAACTCCGTCCTAACGCAAAATAGAAAATGCACGGCCTTTAAGATAGCCTCGACTTTTAATGTAAGATTGAGACCACTTTTTTCATCATTTTTGCCCTGAAACTTTTATACTTTATGGAGACCCCTAGCAATAGTTTTATACTCGTTTGATTACATCCAATTTTGTCTTGCGAGAAAACTGCCAATTTTAATGGAGTTTTTGGCCAGACTGTTCTACATAATGGTAATATGTATTATACCTAGTTAAGTAACCTATAGAGTTTGTATCTCAGACAGCTACTTCCGTCCTATGTCTCCAGTTTAGTACGTAAGGTTGAGGACATAAAGTAAGAAAAGGATATAAAAAAATACTGCCAACAGTTAGTATATAGGGAATGATGGGATGTTACATAATATTCTATTCAGGGTTGATGTCTGATGGCTGATCTTCAGCAACACGAGTTAATTTATTTCCACATGAAAGTCAATTACTTTTAGGGGTAAAAGACTAAAATATCATCAAAGTCATCCAAGAGAAAATACCCCTTTTCCTTATTGATAGGAAGGAATGGTCCTTACATTTACTAAACTGATACAATTCTTCTGTATTTTGTTACGTCTTTCATGTGTAACGTCATTTAATCTCAAATCTCAACCTATCTTAAAGTATGACTCTTTTTTTTACATGAGACGGATTTTTATTTATTTATTTTTTATTTGAACATGCAATGTGCATCCCAGTACATGAGTTTGTTGTGGTTGCTGTAATTGCACAAGGAAAAGTCAGTTAATCAAATTATAAGTATTTAATCTAGTTTAATATAAGAGAAGACTGTACACTAACAATTAAAGATTGGCTTTTCAATACAGTAGCAGTGTCAAAAATTGTTGTCGGAATCAATAAAATAACATGCACCTGCCTTTAATAATAAAATGCAACGCTTTTTAAACGCTTTTTAAAATAGGACATAATATGTTCAGAACTTGGAAGATTTTCATGCAATTCTTACCATACTTTAGATGCATTATACTTCATCGATCTAAGAGAGTAGTTCTAGCTTGGTTAAATAAAACCCGGTTTTGGATCTAGAATTCTTATCTGTGAAAAGATCAGTGATTGAATAGTCATATAGTCTTGCAAAAATTATGGAAATATAAAGTTTAAAATTGAGTAGGCAATTTTCATAATTTCCAATTCATATTTGCATTACATAGCCGAGGTAGCTTAATTAAAATATGAAAAACTAACTGCTATTGAATTGTAGCTCTCGGTCTCCAAATCAAATTGGTGACCGAGGTGGGAATTGAGCCCCAGCCTATAGGACTCAAGGCCAATCTCCGTCCTGCTCTGTGCTACAATGACCTAGCATTACGCAATTATGAGATGCTTCATCTGAGTGATAATGTTTAAAATGGAATTATCATTTACTCTAAGCTGATTTTTCTAAGGGATTAATTTATTCAAGGTACCGTATCATCTTATGCAAAAATTAGGCTTCCCGTAATATGCAACATTAGCAACAACCTAGTTTAGCCCATCCTACCAAGCTTACATAAGCCCATCCTACCAACCACCTTTCTGTAAGAAATACACATTACATAACTGGCCATAAACACCCACCACCGAAGAATATCTAATACCAGTATAAGGGTTTTAAATCAATTTAGAAAAGGGAGGAAGAGTAAGAAAATCTAATTTGGCTGAGAAGGAAGTTCTGCTACCACCACCACTTTTAAGCTAACAGAATTGATGCAAATGGAGTCAAAGGGATGATTTGTTAAATGAGGAAATCCATAACAGGAGCAAATGAAACATCCTCTGAATTGATGCCTAGAGAGATCCCTATTCCCTATACCTTACATCATATCCTCTCATTCGATAAATGTAAATTATTGTCCATAAAACTCATCTTTACTCCTAAACGAGTGGGTGATATCAACATTTACTTTCTCTTCTTCCTCTCTTCAATTTCCAAACCCGTCCATCTGGCTCCTTTCTCTTTGTTTCACCACCACCACGCTTGACACAAAGTCTTTCGCAACAAAAGTCTAAAGACAAACTGAAGATGAGAGAACATCCCCTAGTCATAAAAACAAGGAGGGCATAAAGTGACCAAGAATTTCAATAAAAGCTACATAAATTCTATGAGCGATAATGCACACAAGTAGGACCATCGAAAAATAGTTTTTTATCTTTACAGAATCTTATTTTATGGTAAATGTACTGTTTATAAGGACTGTGGACTTTTTTTAAATTCTGGGAAACTAATATTTCTCTGACTTTCATGATAAACTAGAAACGTTAAAACTATGAGCAAAGATCAATTTGCATAAAATTCAATGGAATTTAAAGTTCAATTTCAGTACAAAATAGTATGCAATAAACACGTCTTTTCCTACCTAGGATTGTTCGCCCAAGTATTTATAAACAAACCCCCAATATGTTTCCTCACAATTTGTCTGAGATCTTCCGGATAAGTCATCAAAATAAAACCCTATTGGACCTGTAAAAACATTTTTAATCAGTTTCGAAGCTCGCCAATCCAACCCGCAATGCAATGTGACTTTGAATTTCGAAATTAAAAGCCCCTCAGTGAGAAATCTTTTGCCCTCACTTATCCTTATGAATGACGAGCACTTCCGGAATGAAAAGTTTTACTTTATTTTATTATTTGTATTCGATAAATCTTTTGCGACTTGAGATTAGACTAGGACAACTGTTCAAGACACTGGGACTTATGTTTTATTGAGGACGTTAGATAAATTAGAGAAATGAGTTGGTCCTTCTATATTGCCACAAGAGAGTTGCATAAGCCAATACTACAATATTTGATTTCTAATGAAGTGAACATTTAAATGAATCCCTTGGAGAGAGGTGCACAAAATTTTACAGCTGAAGTGAGGTCAGTAACCGTCCACCTTCTCTCACAAGCCTTAGGTTAGAATAGTACCTACAGATGACTTACCAATATCTTTTGACCTTTCTTATCCATTGACATTTTTTATGGATTATAGAACTTATGAGAAAGTCCAAGCCATTCGCCTCAACAAATTAAATTCCATTTATAATGTAAACCTCAGAGATTTCAGAAAATTTAACTCTTTTTGATGTTGCATCGTTCACATTAAAGATTTTTTTTTAAATATCTAAGCAGAAGCTAAAAATAATAATAATAGAGAGTTAGGGCGAGAGTACTTTAGCTTTTGATTGTGATTGTAGCTAGAGTCACAATCACAATATCGTACTGTAGACAAATGAGTTTGAGATACAGTGTTTTTCAGTCTCATACCACCCCATTCACACTGTAGGAGATTTTCTTCCGCGAAGTTTAGTTTTGCAAAAAAAAACAATAAATGATTTCAATTTTGTTTTATAAAAATTATATTATTATTCATTTGAATTTAAGTTAAGTTTCAAATAGCTCATAAATTTATATGGCAAATTTGGATTGGCTGTGCTTTCGAACTGTGGTTAGTTAGGTTAGTAGTGCATGCTTGTGGAAACTAGAACACGGGACCTCCAGGTCGAAAATATACAACCGTGTCTTTTTTGCAAAGAAATTCTAAGAATTTGGATATCGATATCATTTTCATTCAAAAAAATATAAAACTTGAATTCTGCAAATCTCTCGTAAGTAAATTGAATAACACTAATCTATTACATATTAAGTTTGATCACGGGGCGCCCCAAACGTTTTGTACAGTTTTTTCCAAATGAGATTTGGAATTGGGGGTTCCTAAAACCTGTGGCCTCTCACCTAAGTGAATAAAATTCTATAATTATTGTTTACTTCTAGGAACACAGTATGCACTTAATACAATTTATAAAGAAGTAGGATGTTCTCGACGGTGGAATAGAGATTTAAAGCCCCACTCCTCATGTCATGAGTAAATCCTTCATCATCAATTAAAGTCTTCTGGTATGTGTAAGCAAAATCTACCCATCTTAAAATTCTATTGATTGGACCTAGGGGCGCCCCACATAACAGGAGAATATGAAAATCCTAAATGCGAGCTACTTCTAGAGGAACAACCAAGGTCAGCGTGTGCTTTAGTATTGGGGGTCTCTACACTCTACACGAGCTTGCCCCTCTTACCTAATTAAATAACATTCTAAACGGATTTTATTTTTT